>MNCI01003574.1:239657-285888 GCA_015680685.1 Gnetum montanum | reverse complement strand
GTGACCAAGTGTTGGCCAAATGGACCCTGGTGACCAAGGGTTGGCCCAATGGTCCCTCGTGACCAAGTGTTGGCGCAACGTTCCATCGTGACCAACTGTTGGCCAAACGGACCCTAGTAACCAAGGATTGGCCCAACGGTCCCTCGTGACCAAGGGTTGGCCAAACGGACCCTCATGACCAAGGGTTGGCCCAACGGTCCCTGATGATCAAGTGTTCACAAAACGGTCCCTCATGACCAAGGGTTGCAGCAACTGACCCTCGTGACCAAATTTATAAGGGTGCAAGATGGTATGTTGAAACTAGCCCAATTAGCATATATGGGGAGAGGTAGCATTCTTACTGGGAGCACTGCACGGTGCTCTCGTGAGAGTGCTCTCCATGGGAGCACCTCGCATAGCTACGCTGGCACAAGCACTCTCACAAGACCAAGTGATGGCCCAACGGACCCTCATGACCAAGTGTTGGTCAAACGGTCCCTCATGACCAAGCACTGAACCAACGGTCCCTCATGGCCAAGTGTTGGTCCAACAGACAATCGTGACCAAGTGTTGGCCCAACGGAACCTCATGTCCAACTATTGGCCAAACGGACCCTCATGACCAAGGGTTGATCCAACGGACCCGCATGACCAAGGGTTGGGCCAACGGTTCCCCGTGACCAAGTGTTGGCCCAACGGTCCCTCGTGACCAACTGTTGGCCAAACGGTCCCTCGTGACCAAGTGTTGGCCCAACGGTCATGACCAAGGGTTGTTCCAATGGTCCCTCGTGACCAAGGGTTGTTCCAACGGTCCCTCATGACCAAGTGTTGGTGCAACATTCCCTTGTAACCAAGTGTTGGCCAAATGGACCCTGGTGACCAATGGTTGGCCCAATGGTCCCTCGTGACCAAATTTATAAGGGTGTAGGATTGTATGGCTGAAACTGGCCCAATCAGCATATATGGGGAGAGGTAGCATTCTTGCTGGGAGCACCACATAGTGCTCTCGTGAGAGGGCTCTCCATGGGAGCACCTCACATACCTTCATTGGCACAAGTGCTCTCACGAGACCAAGTGATGGCCCAATGGACCCTCATGACCAAGTGATGGCCAAACGGACCCTTGTGACCAAGTGTTGGCCAAATGGTCCCTCGTGACCAAGCATTGAACCAATGGTCCCTCATGACTAAGTGTTGGCCCAATGGTCCCTCGTGACCAAGTGATGGCCCAACGGTCCCTCGTGACCAAGTGTTGGCCAAACGGACCCTCGTGACCAAGGGTTGGCCCAACTGTCCCTTGTGACCAACTGTTGGACCAATGGTCCCTTGTGACCAAGTGTTGGCACAATGGTCCCTCATGACCAAGTGTTGGCCCAACAGACCATCGTGCCCTAGTGATGGCCCAATGGTCCCTCGTGATCAACTATTGGCCAAAGGGACCCTTGTGACCAAGGGTTGGCCATACGGTCCCTTGTGACCAAGTGTTGGCCCAACGGTCCCTCGTGACCAACTGTTGGCCCAACGGTCCCTCGTGACCAACTGTTGGCCCAACGGTCCCTCGTGACCAACTGTTGGCCCAACGGTCCCTCGTGACCAACTGTTGGCCCAACGGTCCCTCGCGACCAAGTGTTTGCCAAACGGTCCCTCGTGACTAAGGGTTGGCCCAACGGTCCCTCGTGACCAACTGTTGGCCCAACGGTCCCTCGTGACCAAGTGTTGGCCTAGTGGTCCCTCGTGACCAGATTTATAAGGGTTCAGGATGGTATGGCTGAAACTGGCCCAATCAGCATATATGAGGAGAGGGAGCGTTCTCCTTAGGAGCGCCTCGCATAGCTGCGCTGGCACGAGCACTTTCACGTGACCAAGTGATCGCCCAACGGACCCTCGTAACCAAGTGTTGGCCAAACGGTCCCTCATGACCAAGTGTTGAACCAACGGTCCCTCATGACCAAGTGTTGGTGCAACATTCCCTTGTAACCAAGTGTTGGCCAAATGGACCCTGGTGACCAATGGTTGGCCCAATGGTCCCTCGTGACCAAGTGATGGCCCAACGGTCCCTCGTGACCAAGTGTTGGCCTAGTGGTCCCTCGTGACCAGATTTATAAGGGTTCAGGATGGTATGGCTGAAACTGGCCCAATCAGCATATATGAGGAGAGGTAGCGTTCTCCTTAGGAGCACCTCGCATAGCTGCGCTGGCACAAGCGCTCCCACGAGACCAAGTGATGGCCCAACGGACCCTCGTGACCAAGTGTTTGCCAAATGGTCCCTTGTGACCAAGGGTTGGCCCAACGGTCCCTGATGATCAAGTGTTCACCAAACGGTCCCTCATGACCAAGGGTTGCCCCAACTGACCCTCGTGACCAAATTTATAAGGGTGCAGGATGGTATGGCTCAAACTGGTCCAATCAACATATATGGGGAGAGGCAGCGTTCTCCCTGGGAGCACTGCACGGTGCTCTCATGAGAGTGCTCTCCATGGGAGAAACTCGCTTAGCTACACTAGCACGAGCACTCTCACGAGTCCAAGTGCTAGACAAATGGATGGCCTCCTTGAGAGCATGCTCCGTGAGAGCATTCTCCTTGAGAGTGCCTTTCCGGTACACACGTGAGAGTGTTCTCCTTGAGAGCACCCTCCCGGAGAGCCCTCTCCCTGAGAGCGGCCTCCCTCAGAGCGTTCTCCTTGATAGTACCTTGCACTATGCATGTGAGAGCATTCTCTCGGAGCATGCCCTTTCTAGGAGTGCCCTCCCTGAGAACAAGGGTTGGCCCAACGGAGCTTCATGATCAAATTTATAAGGGTGCAAGATGGTATGGTTGAAACTAGCCCAATTAGCATATATGGGGGGAGGTGGCATTCTTCCTGGGAGCATCGCACGATGCTCTCGTGAGAGCGCTCTCATGAGAGCACCTCACATAGCTGCGCTAGCAAGAGCTCTCTCACAAGAGTATCTCATGTAGCGCTTGTGAGAGCACTCTCCGTGGGAGTGCCTTGTGCTGCGCAACATGATGGTGTTCTCTCTTAGAGTGTACTCCTTGAGAGAGCCTTGTGTTATGCATTTGAGAGCATTCTCAATGAGAGAGGCCTCATTGAGAGCATTCTGTTGGAGAGCGCTCTTCCTAGGAGTGGCCTTCCTCAAAGCATTCTTCTCGAGAATGCCCTCCTTGAGAGTGTTCTCAATGAGAGTGCCCTCTCTAAGCATGCTCAACGTGAGCAAGCTCTCTGTGGGAGCATCCTCCATGAGAACCCTCTCCTAGAGAGTGTTCTCATTGACAACGTTCTTTCCAAGAGCACCTTACGCTACGCACGTGAGAGCGTTACCCTTGGGAGCACCCTCCCTGAGAGCGCCTTATGCTATGCACATGAGAGCTTTCTCCTCGAAAGCATCCTCATTGAGAGCGTTCTCTTGGAGAGTGGCCTCCTTGAGAACGGTCTTCTCGAGAGCGCCCTTGTTAAGAGCGTTCTCACTAAGTGCACCCTCTCTGAGAGCACCTTGTATTACGCACGTGAGGATGCCCTCCGTTAGAGTGGTGTTTCTGAGAGTGTTCTCACTGAGTGCATCCTCTCTGAGAGCACCTTGCATTACGCACGTGAGGACGTCCTCCTCGAGAGCATGCTCCCTGAGAGCATTCTCCTTGAGAGCATCCTCCCCGAAAGCACCTTTTGATATGCACGTGAGAGTATTCTCATTGAGAGCACCCTTCGTGGGAGCATTCTCCCTGAGTACACCTTGCGCTACGCACGTGAGAGCATTCTCCTGGAGAGCGTCCTCATTGAGAGCGTTCTCTTGGAGAGCGCCCTTGTTGAGAGCATTCTCTCAGAGCATGCCCTCCATGAGAGTGCCCTCCCTGAGAATGGGCTTGCTGAGGATGCCCTCTCCAATAGCATCCTTCTTAAGACTACCCTCCATGAGACCGTCCTCTATTAGAGTAGCCTCCCTGAGTGCGTTCTCCTTGAGAACACCCTCCCTAAGAGCGTTCTTCTTGTGTTACGCTCATGAGAGTGTTCTTCTCGAGAGCGTCCTCGTTGAGAGCGTTCTCTCGAAGAGCGCCCTCTGTTAGAGCGGTGTTCTTGAGAGCATTCTCGCTGAGTGCACCCTCTCTAAGAGTGCCTTGCATTACGCATGTGAGAATGTTCTCCTTGAGAGCACGCTCATTGAGAGCATTCTCATGGAGAGTGCCCTCCTTGAGAGCATTCTGGCTGAGAACACCCTCCTTGAGAGTGTTCTCGCTGAGAGCGCCGTCTACAAGAGCATTTTCTTTGAGGACGCCTTTACTTGGTGCTCTCTCTTTGAGGATGCTCTTTTTGAGAACGCGGTCTTTGTGACGAAATTTATAAGGATGCAAGATGGTATGGCTGAAACTGGCCCAATCAGCATATATGGGGAGAGGTAGCATTCTTCTTGGGAGCATCGCACGATGCTCTCGTGAGAGCACTCTCACAAGAGCTCCTCGCATAGCTACGCTAGCAAGAACGCACTCTCACGAGAGCGCCTCATGCAACGCTTGCGAGAGCACTCTCCATGGGAGTGCCTCTTGCTGCACACATGATGGTGTTCTCTCTTGGAGTGTCCTCCCTGAGAGAGCCTTGCATTGCATATTTGAGAGTGTTCTCAATGAGAGAGCCCTTGTTGAGAGCATTCTATTGGAGAGCGCTCTTCCTGGGAGTGGCCTCCTTGAAAGTATTCTCCTCGAGAATGCCCTCCTTGAGAGCATTCTCCATGAGAGTGCCCTCTCTGAGCATGCTAAACATGAGCACGTTCTCTGTGGAACTGCACTCCATGGAGAGCATTCTTGCTGACAGCATTCTCCTCGAGAGCACCTTACACTACACACGTGGCAGCGTTCTCCTTTGTAGCGCCCTCCCTAAGAGCGCCTTGTGCTATGCACGTGAGAGTGTTCTCCTTGAAAGTGCTCTCATTGAGAGCATTCTGTTGGAGAGTGCTCTCCTTGAGAATGGTCTCCCTGAGGATGCCCTCCTTGAGAGCATCCTCCTAGAGAGCGTGCTCCATGAGAACGTTCTCCTTGAGAGCGCCCTCCCTGAGAGCACCTTCCACTACCCACGTGAGAGTGTTCTCATTGAGAGAACCATCTTGTTGAGAGCGTTCTCTCAGAGCATGCCTTTCCTAAGAGTGCCCTCTGAGAGAAGGGTCTCCCTGAGGACACCCTCCTTAAGAGCATGCTCTGTGAGCACGTTCTCCTTGAGAGTGCCCTTCGTTAGAGTGGATTTTTGGAAAGCATTTTCCTTGAGAGTGCCCTTCATGACAGCACCTTGTGCAACACATGTGAGAGTGTTCTTGTTGAGAGTGCTCTCTTGGAGAGTGGCCTCCCTTCAAGAATTCTCCATGAGAATGCCTTGCGCTACGCACATGAGAATGTTCTCCTCAAGAGCATTGTCTTGGAGAGCATCCTCCATTAGAGTGCCCTCCCTGAGAGCTCCCTCCTTGGGAGCGTTCTCCCTAAGTACACCTTACGCTACGCACGTGAGAGTGGTCTCTTGGAGAGCACCCTTGTTGAGAGCGTTCTCTCAGAGTGCATCCTCTATGAGAGTGCCCTCCCTGAGAATGGGCTCACTGAGGATGCCCTCTCCAATAACGTCCTCCTTAAGACTTCCCTTTGTGAGATCATTCTCTACGAGAGCACCCTCTGTTAGAGAAGCCTCCCTGAGAGTGTTCTCCTTGAGATCACCCTCCCTAAGAGTGCCTTGTGCTATTCTCATGAGAGTGTTCTCCTTGAAAGCGCCCTCATTGAAAGCGTTCTCTCAAAGAGCACCCTCCGTTAGAGCGGTGTTCCTGAGAGCGTTCTCGTTGAGTGCACCCTCTTTAAGAGTGCCTTGCGCTACACACATGAGAATGTTCTCCTCAAGAGCATGCTCGTTGAGAGCATACTCATGGAGAGCAGCCTTTGTTAGAGCATTCTCACTGAGATCGCCCTCCCCAAGAGCATTCTCGCTGAGAGTGCTCTCTACAAGAGCATTTTTCTTGAGGATGCCCTTACTTGGTGCTCTCTCTCTGAGAATGGTCTTTTTGAGAACGCGGTCTTCATGACCAAATTTATAAGGGTGTGGGACAGTATGGCTAAAACTGGCCCAATCAACATATATAGGGAGAGGTAGCGTTCTTCCTGGGAGAATCGCATGATGCTCTCGTGAGAGCGCTCTCACAAGAGCGCCTTGCATAGCTGCGCTGGCAAGAGTGCGCTCTCATGAGAGCGCCTCATGTAGCTCTTGCGAGAGCACTTTCAGTGGGAGTGCTTCTTACTGTGCATGTGATGGTGTTCTCTCAAGGAGTGTCCTCCATCATAGAGCCTTGCATTACGCATTTGAGAGCGTTCTCAATGAGAGAGCCCTCATTGAGAGCATTCTGTTGTAGAGCGCTCTTCCTGGGAGTGGTCTCCCTGAAAGCGTTCTCCCTGAGAATGCCCTCCTTGAGAGCGTTCTCCATGAGAGCACCCTCCTTGAGCATGCTCAACATGAGCACGCTCTCTGTGGGAGCACTCTCCATGAGAACACTCTCCTAGAGAGCGCCCTCCATGAGAGCACCCTCCTTAAGAGTGCGCTCCCGGGGAAAACACTATCTCTCCCTATATATGTTGATTGGGCCAGTTTTAGCCATACTGTCCCACACCCTTATAAATTTGGTCACGAACGTCCATTCGGCCAACGCTTGGTCAAGAGCATCTTCTAAAGAACGTTCTCCGTGAGAGCGACCTTTCGAAGAGTGTTCTCCTTGAGAGTGCCTTGGGCTATGCACATGAGATTGTTCTCCTGGAAAGCACCTTCATTGAGAGCTCCTTTTCAAAGGGTGCCCTTCCTGAGAGCGCTCTCCCTCAGACTGACCTCCTTGAGAGCACCTTACGTCGCGCACTTAAGAGTGCTCTCCTTGAGAGCGTACTTGTTGAGAGCATTCTCGTTAAGAGCGCCCTCCGTTAGAGTGGCCTTTTGAAGAGCTTTCTCCTTGAGAGGGCCCTTGCTGGGAGCGTTCTCCCTGTAACACCCTGGTTGAGAGCATTTTGTCGAAGAGTGCCCTCCCTGAGAGCGTTCTCCCTGAGAGTTTCCTCAGTCAGAGTGGCCTCCGCAAGAGTGCCTTGCACCCTGGTATGAATGTTCTCCTCATGAGCACCCTCCCCGAGAGTGTTCTATTGGAGAACATCCTCTGTTAGAGTGATCTCCATGAGAGCGTTCTCCATGAGAGCACCTTGCATTATGCATGTGAGAGTTTTTACCTTGAGAGCGTTCTTTCGTAGAGCGTCCTTCCTAAGAGCGCCCTCCTTGAGAAATCCCTCCATGAGAGCGGTCTCCCTGAGGATGTCCTCATCGGTAGCATTCTCCCTGGAGCGTCCTTGTTGAGAACGGTCTCCCTGGAGAATGCCCTCCTTGAGAGCGGTCTCCCTGGAGAACGTCCTCCTTGAGAGTGGTCTCCCTGAGAGCGCGCTCATGGGGAGCAGTCTCCTTGAGAGTGGTATTCGTAAGAGTACCCTCCTTGAGAAAGCCCTTCTTGAGAGCGATCTCGTTGAGGATGCCTTCATCGTGAACGTTCTCCCTCGAGCACCTTCATCAGGAGCAGTCTTCCTAAGTATGCCCTCCCTGAGAACACCCTCGTTGAGAGCAATCTCACTGAGGACGCCCTCATCGGGAGCATTCTCCCTAGAGCACCCTCATTGAGAGCGCCCTCATTGGGAGCAGTCTCCTTGGAAGTGGTCTTCCTAAGAGTGTCCTCCCTGAGAACGCCCTACTTCAGAGCAATCTCACTGAGGATGCCTTCATCAGGAGCATTCTCCCTAGAGCACCCTTGTTGAGAGCAGTCTCCCTGGAGAACGCCCTCCTTGTGAGTGGTCTCTCTGATAGCACCCTCATCAGAAGTGTTCTCCTTGGAGTGCCCTTGTTGAGAGTGTTTTGTCAAAGAGTTCCCTCCTTGAGAGCGTTCTCCCTAAGAGCATCCTCCATTAGAGCAGCCTCCGTGAGAGCGTTCTCCATGAGAGCACCTTGCATTACGCACATGAGAGTTTTCACCTTGAGAGCATTCTTTCGTAGAGCACCCCTGAGAACACCCTCCTTGAGAGTAGTCTCCCTGAGGACGTCCTCATCTGTAGCGTTCTCCTTGGAGCACCCTCGTTGAGGGCAGCCTCCCTGGAGAACGCCCTCCTTGAGAGCGGTCTCCCTGAGAGCACGCTCATGGGGAGTGGTCTACTTGAGAGCGGTCTTCGTAAGAGTGCCCTCCCTGAGAATGCCCTCCTTGAGAGCGGTCTCCCTGGAGAACGTCCTCCTTGAGAGTGGTCTCCCTGAGGACATCCTCATTGGTAGCATTCTCCTTGGAGCGCCCTCGTTGAGAGCACTCTCCGTGGATAACACCCTTCTTGAGAGTGGTCTCCCTAAGAGCATGCTCATGGGGAGTGGTCTCCTTGAGAGTAGTCTTCGTAAGAGTGACCTCCCTGAGAATGCCCTCCTTGAGAGCAATCTCACTGAGGATGCCCTCATCAGGTGCATTCTCCCTGGAACACCCTCATTGAGAGTGGTCTCCCTGGAGAACGCTCTCCTTGAGAGTGGTCTTCTTAAGAGTGCCCTCTCTGAGAATGTCCTCCTTGAGAGCGGTCTCATGGAAAGCACCCTCATCGAAAGCATTCTCCTTGGAGCACCCTCGTTGAGAGCGTTTTGTCGAAGAGTGCCCTCTTTGAGAGCGTTCTCCTTGAGAGCATCCTCCGTTAGAGCGGCCTCCATGAGAGTGTTCTCCATGAGAGCACCTTGCGTTACACATGTGAGAGTTTTCAAATTTAGAGCGTTCTTTCATAGAGCACCCTTCCTAAGAGAGTCCTCCTTGAGAACACCCTCCTTGAGAGTGGTCTCCCTGAGGACATCCTCATTGGTAGCATTCTCCTTGGAGCGCCCTCGTTGAGAGCACTCTCCGTGGATAACACCCTTCTTGAGAGTGGTCTCCCTAAGAGCATGCTCATGGGGAGTGGTCTCCTTGAGAGTAGTCTTCGTAAGAGTGACCTCCCTGAGAATGCCCTCCTTGAGAGTGGTCTCCTTGAGGATGCCATCATTGGGAGTGTTCTCCCTAGAGCACCATCATTGAGAGTGTTCACCTTAAGAGCGTTCTTTTGGAGAGCGGTCTTCCTAAGAGTGCCCTCCCTGAGAACGTCCTCCTTGAGAGCGGTCTCCCTGAGGATGCCCACATCGGGAGCGTTCCCCTGGAGCACCCTCATCGGGAGTGGTGTCCTTGATAGCGGTCTTCCTAAGAGTGCCCTCCCTAAGAACGCCTTCCTGGACAGCAGTCTCCCTGAGGATGCCCTCATCGGGAGCATTCTCCCTGGAGCACCCTTGTTGAGAGCAGTCTCCCAGGAGAATGCCCTCCTTGATAGTGGTCTGCTTGAGAGCTGTCTTCCTAAGAGTGCCCTCCCTGAGAATGCCCTCCTTGGGAGTGGTCTCCTTGAGGATGCCCTCCTTGATAGGGTCCTCCTTAAGAACGTTCTCTGTAAGAGCGCCCTTAGTTAGAGCTAGCCTTCGAAGAGCATTCTCCTTGAGAACGCCCTCCCCAAGAGCACCTTGTGCTATGCACATGAGAGTGCTCTCCTTGAGCTCATCCTTCGTGACCAAATTTATAAGGATGCAGGACGGTATGGCCGAAACTGGACCAATCAACATATATAGGAGGAGGTAAAGTTGATGATCGGTGGTGGTGATAGAGCGATACATGGGTTTCTCCCCCAGTGATGCCTTGCCCTGCCCATGATATTGCGCCCTCTTTGTTCATGCATGTGACTCACAAGCCTTGTTGTGAAGAAGGATAATCTCAGAGAATGTGGTGTCCTCATTTACGATTTGAGATAGAAGGCTTGTAGCATTGTGGGCATGTTCTCCATCAGAGTGCCCTTGGTTAGAGCAGCCATCCGAGGAGCATTCTCGTTGAGAACGCCTTCCTTGAGAGTGCCTTGCTCTATGCATGTGACAGTGTTCTCCTTGAGAGCATCTTCTTTGAGAGCTCCCTCTGGGAAGGCACCCTGCCAGAGAGCGTTTTGTCGAAGATTACCCTCCTTGAGAGCATTCTCCCAGAGAGCATCCTTCGTTAGAGCGGTCTCCGTGATAGCGTTCTCCATGAAAGCATTGTCCATGTGAGCACCTTGCATTACGCACATGAGAGTTTTCACCTTGAGAGCATTCTTTTGGAGAGTGCCCTCCTTGAGAACAGCTTCTTTGAGAGTGGTCTCCCTGGAGTGCCCTCATCGGGAGTGGTCTTCTTAAGAGTGCCCTCCCTGAGAATGCCCTTCTTGAGAGCGGTCTCCCTAAGGACGCTCTAATTGAGAGCATTCTCTCTGGAGCACCCTCATTGAGAGTGCCCTTATGGGGAGTGATCTCCTTGAGAGCGAGCTTCCTAAGAGTGCCGTCCTTGAGAACGCCCTCATTGGGAGCGTTCTCCCTGGAGCACCCTCGTTGATAGCGGTCTCCCTAGAGAACATCATCCTTGAGAGCAGTCTCCCTAGAGAACGCCCTCCTTGAGAGCTGTCTCCCTAATAGTGCCCTTTTAGGGAGCTATCTCCCTAAGGACGTCCTCATTGAGAGCGGTCTCCCTAAGGATGCCTTCATTGGGAGCGTTCTCCATGGAGTGCCCTCATTGAGAGCGCCTTCATTGAGAGTGGTCTCCCTAAGAACTTCCTCATCGAGAGCGGTCTCCTTCAAAGCGGTCTTTCAGAGAGTGTCCTCCTTGAGAACGTCCTACTTGAGAGTGATCTCACTGAGGACATCCTCATCGTGAATGTTCTCCTTGGAGCACCCTCATCATCAGCGGTCTCCTTGAGAGCAGTCTTCCCAAAAGTACCCTCCCTGAGAACACCCTCCTTGAGAGTGGTCTCCCTGAGGATGCCTTCATCAGAAGAATTCTCCCTAGAGTGTCCTTGTTTAGAGTGCCTTCATTGAGAGCGATCTCCTTGAGAACATCCTCATTGAGAGCAGTCTCCTTCAGAGCGGTCTTTCAGAGAGTTCCCTCCATGAGAATGCCTTCCTTGAGAGCGATCTCGCAGAGGAAGCCCTCATCTTGAATGTTCTCCCTAGAGCGCCCTCATTGGGAGCCGTCTTCCTAAGAGTGCCCTCCCTAAGAACACCATCCTTGAGAGCAGTCTCCTTGAGGATGCCTTCATCGAAAGCGTTCTTCCTGGAGTGCCCTCGTTGAGAGCGCCTTCATTGAGAGTGGTCTCCCTGAGAACATCCTCATCGAGAGTGGTCTCCTTCAGAGTGGTCTTTTAGAGAGTGCCCTCCTTGAGAACGCCCTCCTTGAGAGTGATTTTGCTGAGGACGCCCTCATCGTGAATGTTCTTCCTGGAGCACCCTCATCGGGAGTGGTCTCCTTGAGAGCGGTCTTCCTAAGAGTGCCCTCCCTGAGAACGCCCTCTTTGAGAGCAATCTCACTAAGGATGCCCTCATTGGGAGCATTCTCCCTAGAGCACCCTTGTTGAGAGTGGTCTCCCTGAGAACATCCTCATCGAGAGTGGTCTCCTTCAGAGTGGTCTTTTAGAGAGTGCCCTCCTTGAGGACGCCCTCCTTGAGAGTGATTTTGCTGAGGACGCCCTCATCGTGAACGTTCTTCCTGGAGCACCCTCATCAGGAGTGGTCTCCTTGAGAGCGGTCTTCCTAAGAGTGCCCTCCCTGAGAACGCCCTCTTTGAGAGCAATCTCACTAAGGATGCCCTCATTGGGAGCATTCTCCCTAGAGCATCCTTGTTGAGAGTGCCCTCATCGGGAGCAGTCTTCCTAAGAGTGCCCTCCTTGAGAGCAATCTCATTGAGGATGCCCTCATTGGGAGCGTTCTCCCTGGAGCACCCTCGTTGAGAGTGGTCTCCCTGGAGAATGCCATCCTTGAGAGCTATCTTCTTAAGAGTGCCCTCCCTGAGAATGTCCTCCTTGAGAGTGGTCTCTCTAACAGCGCCCTCATTCGAAGCATTCTCCTTGGAGCACCCTCCTTTAGAGCATTTTTTTGCCATTGTTGAGATTATTCTCTTGGAGAGCTACCTCCATTGGAACACCCTCCTTGAGATCGGTGTCGCTAGGGACACCCTCTCTGAGAGCATCCTCCTTAAGAGTGTTCCACGTGAGATCGGCCACCTTAAGAGCATCCTCATTGAGAGTGACCTCATCGTGAGTTATCTTCGTTTGAGTGGCTATCTGAAGAGCGTTCTTCTTGAGATCGCCCTTCTCGCGAGCATTCTCCCTGGAGTGCCCTCGTCGAGAGCATTCTGTTGAAAAGGCCCATCCTTGAGAGCATTCTTGCCAAGAGTGTTCTCCCTGAGGGTAGTCTCCGTGAGAGCGTTCTCATTAAGAGCGTTCTCCATGTGAGCACCTTGCGTTACGCACAAGAGAGTTGTCACCTTGAGAGCGTTGTTTTGGAGAGCACCTTTCCTAAAAGTGACCTCCCTAAGAACACTCTTTTAGGGAGCTGTCTCTCTGAGGACATCCTCATCGAGAGTGGTCTCTCTGAGGATGCCTTCATTAGGAGCATTCTCCCTGGAGTGTCCTCGTTGAGAGTGTCTTCATTGAGAGCGATCTCCCTGAGAACGTCCTCATCGAGAGTGGTCTTTTGGAGAGTGCCCTCCTTGAGAATGCCATCTTTGAGAGTGATCTCACTGATGACACCCTCATCATGAACGTTCTCCTTTGAGCACCCTCATCTAGAGCAGTCTCCTTGAGAGCGGTCTTCCTAAAAGTGCCCTCCCTGAGAACACCCTCCTTGAGAGCGGTCTCCCTTTGGATGCCTTCATCGAGAGCCTTCTCCTTGGAGTGCCCTCGTTGAGAGCACCTTCATTGAGAGTGGTCTCCCTGAGAACGTCCTCATTGTGAGCGGTCTCTTTCAGAGTAGTCTTTTGGAGAGTGCCCTCCTTGAGAACGCACTCCTTGAGAGCGATCTCGCTGAGGACGTCCTCATTGTGAACGTTCTTCCTGGAGCGCCCTCATCAGGAGTGGTCTCCTTGAGAGCGGTCTTCCTAAGAGTGCCCTCCTTGAGAACAACCTCCTTGAGAGCAATCTCACTAAGGACGCCCTCATTGGGAGCGTTCTCCCTGGAGCGCCCTCGTTGAGAGCACCCTCATCGGGAGCAATCTTCCTAAGAGTGCCCTCCTTGAGAGCAATCTCATTGAGGATGCCCTCATTGGGAGCATTCTCCCTAGAGCACCCTCATTGAGAGTGGTCTCCCTGGAGAATGCCATCCTTGAGAGTTATCTTCTTAAGAGTGCCCTCCCTAAGAACGCCCTCCTTGAGAGTGGTCTCTCTGACAGCACCCTCATCGGAAGCGTTCTCCTTGGAGTGCCCTCCTTGAGAGTGTTTTGTCAAAGAGTGCCCTCCTTGAGAGCATTCTCCCAAAGTGCATCCTCCGTTAGAGTGGCCTCCATGAAAGCGTTCTCCATGAGAGAACCTTATGTTATGCACGTGAGAGTTTTCACCTTTAGAGCGTTCTTTCGTAGAGCGCCCTTCCTAAGAGTGCACTCACTGAGAACACCCTCCTTGAGAGCGGTCTCCCTAAGGACGTCCTCATCAGTAGCATTCTCCCTGAAGCACCCTCGTTGGGAGCGGTCTCCCTGGAGAACACCCTCCTTGATAGGGTCCTTCATAAGAACGTTCTCCGTAAGAGCACCCTTGGTTAGAGCTGGCCTTCAGAGAGCATTCTCCTTGAGAACACCCTGCCCAAGAGTGCCTTGCGCTATGCACGTGAGAGTGCTCTCCCCAAGATCGCTCTCATTGAGCTCATCCTTCATGACCAAATTTATAAGGGTGTAGGATGGTATGGCTGAAAATGGCCCAATCAACATATATAGGGGGAGGTAAAGTTGACGACCGGTGGTAGTGATAGAGCGATACGTGGGTTTCTCCCCCAGGGATGCCTTGCCCTACCCACAATATCTTGCCCTTGTTGTTCATTCCTGGGATTCATGAACCTTGTTATGAAGAAGGATAACCTCGAAGAATGTGGTGTCCTCATTTACGATTTGAGATAGAAGGCTTGTAGCGTATCGGGCATGTTCTCCGTCAGAGCTTCCTTCATTAGAGCTGCTATCTGGGGAGCATTCTCCTTGAGAATTCCTTCCTCGAGAGTGCTTTTCTCTACGCATGTGACAGTGTTCTCCTTGAGAGCGCTATCTTTGAGAGCTCCCTATAGGAAGGCACCCTTCCAGAGAGTGTTTTGTCGAAGATTACCCTCCTTGAGAGCGTTCTCCCAGAGAGGACGTTCTCCATGTGAGCACCTTGCGTTACGCACGTGAGAGTTGTGACCTCGAAAGCATTTTTTCAGAGAGCACCTTTCCTAAGAGTGACCTCCCTGAGAACACCCTTTTATGAAGCTATCTCCTTGAGAACGTCCTCATCAAGAGTGGTCTCCTTGGAGAACGCCCTTCTTGAGAGCGGTCTCTCTAAGATCCCCCTTATCAAGAGTGGTCTCCTTGAGAACGGTCTTCGTAAGAGCACCCTCCTTAAGGGTTGTGTTCTTGAGGATGCCTTCATCAGGAGCATTCTCCCTGGAGTGCCCTCATTGAGAGCACCTTCATTGAGAGCGGTGTCCCTGAGAACGTTCTCATTGAGAGCGGTCTCCTTTAGAGCGATCTTTCGGAGAGTGCCATCATTAAGAATGCCCTCCTTGAGAGCGATCTCGATGAGGATGTCCTCATCAAGATGTTCTCCCTTGAGCGTCCTCGTTGAGAGTGGTCTTTTAGGAGGTCCCTCATTAAGAGCGGTCTCCTTGGAGCACCCTCGTTGGGAGCATTCTCCCTAGAGCAACCTCCTTGAGATCAATTTTTGTTATTAACATGAGAGTGTTCTCTTCAAGAGTGCCATTGTTGAGATTGTTCTCTTGGAGAGCTATCTCTATTGAAACATCCTCTTTGAGATCGGTGTCGTTGGGGACACCCTATTTGAGAGCGTCCTCTATAAGAGCGTGCTATGTGAGATCAGCCTCCTTGAGAGCATCCTCATTGATAGCACCCTCTTCGGGAGTGGTCTTCATTTGAGCGGCCATCTGAAGAGTGTTCTTCTTGAGATTGCCCTTATCGCGAGCGTTCTCCTTGGAGTGCCCTCATTGAGAGCAATCTATCGAAGAGTGCCATCCTTGAGAACGTTCTTAATGAGAGCATTCTCCCTGAGGGCATCCTCCATTAGAGCATTCTCTGTTAGAGCATTCTCATTGAGAGCATTCTCTATGTGAGCACCTTGCATTACGCATGTGAGTTTTCACCTTAAGAGTGTTGTTTCAGAGACACCTTTCCTAAGAGTGACCTCCTTAAGAATGCCCTTTTAGGGAGCTGTCTTTCTGAGGACGTCCTCATTGAGAGTGGTCTTCCTGGAGAACACACTTCTTGAGAGCGGTCTCCCTAACATCACCCTTCCTGAGAACACCCTTCTTGAGAGCGGTCTTCCTGAGGATGCCTTCAATGAGAGCGTTCTCCCTAGAGTGCCCTCATTGAAAGTGCTTTCATTGATAGCAGTCTCCTTGAGAACATCCTCATCAAGAGCGATCTCCTTCAGAGTTGTCTTTCCGAGAGTGCCCTCCTTGAGAATGCCCTCCTTGAGAGCGATCTCGCTGAGGACGTCCTCATTGTGAATGTTCTCCCTGGAGCACCCTCATCGGGAGCGGTTTCCTTGATAGCCATCTTCTTAAGAGTGCCCTCCCTAAGAACGCCCTTCTTGAGAGCAGTCTCTTTGAGGATGTCCTCATCGAGATCATTTTTCCTTGAGCACCCTCGTTGAGAGCGATCTTCTAGGAGCATCCTCATTGAGAATAGTCTCTTTGGAGCACCCTCATTGGGAGCGTTCTCCCTGGAGCGATCTCTTTGAGATCACTTTTTGTTGTTAACGTGAGTGTTCTCTACAAGAGTGCCAGTGTTGAGATTGTTCTCTTGTAGAGCTACCTCCATTGGAACACCCTCCTTAAGATCGGTGTTACTGGGGATGCCCTCTTTGAGAGCGTCCTCCTTAAGAGCGTTCTACATGAGATCGACCACCTTAAGAGCATCCTCATTTAGAGCGTGCTCATCGTGAGCAATCTTCGTTTGAGCGGCTATCTGAAGAGCGTTCTTCTTGAGATCACCCTTCTCATGAGCATTCTCCCTAGAGTGCCCTTATTGAGAGCATTCTATTGAAGAGGCCCATCCTTGAGAGCATTCTTGCTGAGAGCGTTCTCATTGACAGCATTCTCCATGTGAGCACCTTGCGTTACGCACGGGAGAGTTGTTACCTTGAGAGCATTGTTTCAGAGAGAACCTTTCCTAGGAGCGACCTCCCTGAGAATACCCTTCTATGGAGCTATATCCCTAAGGATTTCCTCATCGAGAGTAGTCTCCCTAAGGATGCCTTCATCAGGAGCGTTCTCCCTGGAGTGCCCTCATTGAGAGCGCTTTCATTGAGAGCGGTCTCCCTGAGAACGTCCTCATCGAGAGCGGTCTTTAGGAGAGTGCCCTCCTTGAGAATGCCCTTCTTGAGAGCAATCTCGCAGATGATGCCCTCATCGTGAACATTCTCCTTGGAGCACCCTCATCTGGAGCAGTCTCCTTGAAAGCGATCTTCCTAAAAGTGCCCTCCCTGAGAACATCCTCCTTGAGAGCGATCTCCCTTTGGATGCCTTCACCGGGAGCCTTCTCCCTAGAGTGCCCTCGTTGAGAGCACCTTCATTGAGAGTGGTCTTCCTAAGAACATCCTCATTGTGAGCAGTCTCTTTCAGAGAGTCCCCTCATTGAGAACGCCCTCCTTGAGAGCGATCTCGCCAAGGATGTTCTTCCTTGAGTGCCCTCATTGAGAGCAGTCTCCTTGGAGCACCTTCGTTCGGAGCATTCTCCCTAGAGCGACCTCCTTAAGATCACTTTTTGTTATTAATGTGAGAGTGTTCTCTTCGAGATTTCCATTGTTGAGATTATTCTCTTGGAGAGCTACCTCCATTGGAGCACCCTCCTTGAGATCGGTGTCGCTGGGGACGCCCTCTCTAAAAGCGTCCTACTTAAGAGCGTTCTACGTGAGATCGGCCACCTTAAGAGCATCCTCATTGAGAGTGCCCTCATCGCGAGCGATCTTCGTTTGAGCAGCTATCTGAAGAGCATTCTTCTTGAGATCACCCTTCTTGTGAGCGTTCTCCCTGGAGTGCCCTCGTCGAGAGCATTCTGTTGAAGAGGCCCATCCTTGAGAGCGTTCTTGCCAAGAGCATTCTCCCTGAGGGTAGTCTCCATGAGAGAATTCTCATTGAGAGCATTCTCCATGTGAGCACCTTGCGTTACGCACAGAAGAGTTGTCACCTTAAGAGCATTGCTTCGGAGAGCACCTTTCCTAAGAGTAACCTCCTTGAGAACGCCCTTTTAGGGAGCTATCTCCCTGAGGACGTCCTCATTGAAAGCGGTCTCCTTGAGGATGCCTTCATCGGGAGCATTCTCCCTGGAGTGCCCTCGTTGAGAGTGCCTTCATTGAGAGCAGTCTCCTTGAGAACGTCCTCATCGAGAGCGCTCTTTCGGAGAGTTCCCTCTTTGAGAATGCCCTCCTTGAGTGCGATCTCACTAATGACGCCCTCATCGTGAACATTCTCCTTGGAGTGCCCTCATCTAGAGCAGTCTCCTTGAGAGTAGTTTTCCTAAAAGCACCCTCCTTGAGAACACCCTCCTTGAGAGTGATCTCCCTTTGGATGCCTTCATCGGGAGCCTTCTCCCTGGACTACCCTCATTGAGAGCACCTTCATTGAGAGTGGTCTCCCTAAGAACATCCTCATTGTGAGCGGTCTCTTTCAGAGCAGTCTTTCAAAGAGTCCCCTCATTGAGAATGCCCTCCTTGAGAGAAATTTCACCGACGATGTTCTCCCTTGAGCGCCCTCGTTGAGAGCGATCTCCTTGGAGTACCTTCGTTCAGAGCGTTCTCCCTGGAACGACCTCCTATAGATCACTTTTCGTTATTAACGTGAGAGTGTTCTCTTTGAGATTGCCATTGTTGAGATTATTCTCTTGGAGAGCTACCTCCATTGGAACATCCTCCTTGAGATCGGTGTCGCTGGGGATGCCCTCTCTAAGAGCGTCCTACTTAAGAGCATTCTACGTGAGATCGGCCACCTTAAGAGAGTCCTCATTGAGAGAGTCCTCATTGTGAGCGATCTTCGTTTGAGTGGCTATCTGAAGAGCGTTCTTCTTGAGATCACCCTTCTCGTGAGCATTCTCCCTGGAGTGTCCTCGTCAAGAGCGTTCTGTTGAAGAGGCCCATCCTTGAGAGCATTCTTGTCGAGAGTGTTCTCCCTGAGGGCAGTCTCCGTGAGAGCGTTCTCATTGAGAGCGTTCTCCATGTGAGCACCTTGCGTTACGCACAGGAGAGTTGTTACCTTGAGAGTGTTTCTTCGGAGAGCACCTTTCCTAAGAGCGACCTCCCTAATAACACCCTTTTAGGGAGCTATCTCCCTGAGGACATCCTCATCAAAAGCGGTCTCCCTAAGGATGCCTTCATCGGGAGTGCTCTCCCTGAAGTGCCCTCATTGAGAGCACCTTCATTGAGAGCAGTCTCCCTGAGAATGTCCTCATCGAGAGCACTCTTTTGGAGAGTGCCCTCCTTGAGAATGCCCTCCTTGAGAGTGATCTTGTTGATGACACCCTCATCATGAACGTTCTACTTGGAGCACCCTCATTTGGAGCAGTCTCCTTGAGAGCGGTCTTCCTAAAAGTGCCCTCCTTGAGAACACCCTCCTTGAGAGTGGTCTCCCTTTGGATGCCTTCATCAGGAGCCTTCTCCCTGGACTGCCCTCATTGAGAGCACCTTCATTGAGAGTGGTCTCCCTGAGTACGTCCTCATTATGAGCGATGTCTTTTAGAGCAGTCTTTCGGAGAGTGCCCTCCTTGAGAACGCCCTCCTTGAGAGCGATCTCACCGAGGATGTTCTCCCTTGAGCACCCTCATTGAGAGCGGTCTCCTTGGAGCACCCTTGTTCAGAGAGTTCTTCCTAGAGCGACCTCCTTGAGATCACTTTTCGTTATTAATGTGAGAGTGTTCTCTTCGAGATTGTCGTTGTTGAGATTATTCTCTTGGAGAGCTATCTCCATTGGAACACCCTCCTTGAGATCAGTGTCGCTAGGGATGCCCTCTCTGAGAGCGTCCTCCTTAAGAGCGTTCTACATGAGATCAGCCACCTTAAGAGCGTCCTCATTGAGAGTGCCCTCATCGCGAGCGATCTTCGTTTGAGTGGCTATCTGAAGAGCATTCTTCTTGAGATCGCCCTTCTCATGAGCATTCTCCCTAGAGTGCCCTCATTGAGAGCGTTCTGTTGAAGAGGCCCATCCTTGAGAGTGTTCTTGCTGAGAGTGTTCTCCCTGAGGGTAGTCTTCATGAGAGCGTTCTCCATGTGAGCACCTTGCATTATGCACAGGAGAGTTTTCACCTTGAGAGTGTTGCTTCAGAGAGTACCTTTCCTAAGAGCGACCTCCCTGAGAACACCCTTTTAGGGAGCTATCTCCCTGAGGACGTCCTCATCGAAAGTGGTCTCCCTGAGGATGCCTTCATCGGGAGCGTTCTCCCTGGAGTGCCCTCGTTGAGAGCACCTTCATTGAGAGCGGTCTCCCTAAGAATGTCCTCATCGAGAGCACTCTTTTGGAGAGTGCCCTCCTTGAGAATGCCCTCCTTAAGAGTGATCTCACTGATGACACCCTCATCATGAACGTTCTACTTGGAGCGCCCTCATCTGGAGCAGTCTCCCTGAGAGCGGTCTTCCTAAAAGCACCCTCCTTGAGAACACCCTCCTTGAGAGCGGTCTCCCTTTGGATGCCTTCATCGGGAGCCTTCTCCCTGGATTGCCCTCATTGAGAGCACCTTCATTAAGAGTGGTCTCCCTGAATACGTCCTCATTGTGAGTGGTCTCTTTCTAAGCGATCTTTTGGACAGTGTGATCCTTGAGAACGTCCTCCTTGAGAGCGATCTCACTGAGGATGTTCTCCCTTGAGCACCCTCATTGAGAACGGTCTCCTTACAGGGCCCTCGTTTGGAGAGTTCTCCCAGGAGCAACCTCCTTGAGATCACTTTTCGTTATTAACGTGAGAGTGTTCTCTTCAAGATTACCATTGTTGAGATTATTCTCTTGGAGAGCTATCTCCATTGGAATACCCTCCTTGAGATCGGTGTCGCTAGGGATGCCCTCTCTGAGAGCGTCCTACTTAAGAGCATTCTACATGAGATCGGCCACCTTAAGAGCGTCCTCATTGAGAGCGCCCTCATCGCGAGTGATCTTCATTTGAGTGGCTATTTGAAGAGCGTTCTTCTTGAGATCACCCTTCTCGTGAGCATTCTCCTTAGAGTTCCCTCGTAGAGAGTGTTCTATTGAAGAGGCCCATCCTTGAGAGCGTTCTTGCCAAGAGCGTCCTCCCTGAGGGCAGCCTCCATGAGAGCGTTCTTCATGTGAGCACGTTGCGTTATGCACAAGAGAGTTGTCACCTTAAGAGTGTTACTTCGGAGAGCACCTTTCCTAAGAGAGACCTCCCTAAGAACGCCCTTTTAGGGAGCTATCTCCCTGAGAACATCCTCATCGAAGGCGATCTCCCTGAGGATGCCTTCATCGGGAGCGTTCTCCATGGAGTGCCCTCGTTGAGAGTACCTTCATTGAGAGCTGTCTCCCTAAGAATGTCCTCATCGAGAGTGCTCTTTCGAAGAGTGCCCTCCTTAAGAATGCCCTCCTTGAGAGTGATCTCGCTAATGACGCCCTCATCGTGAATGTTCTACTTGGAGCGCCCTCATCTGGAGCAGTCTCCTTGAGAGCGGTCTTCCTAAAAGCGTCCTCCTTGAGAACACCCTCCTTGAGAGCAGTCTCCCTTTGGATGCCTTCATCAAGAGCCTTCTCCTTGGACTGCCCTCATTGAGAGCACCTTCATTAAGAGTGGTCTCCCTGAGTACGTCCTCATTGTGAGCGGTCTCTTTCAAAGCGGTCTTTCGGAGAGTGACCTCCTTGAGAACGCTCTTCTTGAGAGCGATCTCGCTGAGGATGTTCTCCCTTGAGCACCCTCATTGAGAGCAGTCTCCTTGGAGTGCCCTCATTTAGAGAGTTCTCCCTGGAGTGACCTCTTTAAGATCACTTTTCGTTATTAACATGAGAGTGTTCGCTTTGAGATTGCCATTGTTAAGATTATTCTCTTGGAGAGCTATCTCCATTGGAACATCCTCCTTGAGATCAGTGTTGCTAGGGACGCCCTCTCTGAGAGCGTCCTCCTTAAGAGCGTTCTATGTGAGATCGACCACCTTAAGAGCATCCTCACTGAGAGCACCCTCATCACGAGCGATCTTCATTTTAGCGGCTATTTGAAGAGCATTCTTCTTGAGATCACCCTTCTCGCGCGCGTTCTCCCTGGAGTGCCCTTGTCGAGAGCGTTCTGTTGAAGAGGCCCATCCTTGAGAGCATTCTTGCTAAGAGTGTTCTCCCTGAGGGCAGTCTCTGTGAGAGCGTTCTCATTGAGAGCATTCTCCATGTGAGCACCTTGCATTACACACAGGAGAGTTGTCACCTTGAGAGCATTTTTTTGAAGAGCACCTTTCCTAAGAGCAACCTCCCTGAGAACGCCATTTTAGGGAGCTGTCTCCTTGAGGACGTCCTCATCGAAAGTGGTCTCCCTGAGGATGCCTTCATTGGGAGCGTTCTCCCTGGAGTGCCCTTGTTGAGAGCGCCTTCATTGAGAGCGGTCTCCCTAAGAACATCCTCATCGAGAGTGCTCTTCTTAAGAGTGTCCTCCTTGAGAATGCCCTCCTTGAGAGCTATCTCCCTAATGAATCCCTCATTGTGAACATTCTCCTTGGAGCGCCCTCATCTGGAGCAGTCTCCTTGAGAGTAGTCTTCCTAAAAGTGCCCTCCCTGAGAACACCCTCCTTGAGAGTGGTCTCCCTTTGGATGCCTTCATCGGGATCCTTCTCCTTGGAGTGCCCTCGTTGAGAGCACCTTCATTGAGAGTGGTCTCCCTGAGAATGTCCTCATTGTGTGTGATCTCTTTCAGAGCAGTCTTTTAGAGAGTGCCCTCCTTGAGAACGCCCTCCTTGAGAGCGATCTCGCTGAGGATGTTCTCATCGAGATGTTCTCCCTTAAGTGCCCTCATTGAGAGTGGTCTTTCAGGTGGGTCGTCATTGAGAGCGGTCTCCTTGGAGCACCATCATTCGAAGCATGCTCCCTGGAGCGACCTCCTTGAGATCACTTTTCGTTATTAACGTGTGAGTGTTCTCTTCGAGATTGCCATTGTTGAGGTTATTCTCTTGGAAAGCTACCTCCATTGGAAAATCCACCTTGAGATTAGTGTCGTTGGGGACACCCTCTCTGAGAGCGTCCTCCTTAAGAGTGTTCTACGTGAGATCGGCCACCTTAAGAGCATCCTCATTGAGAGTGCCCTCATCACGAGCGATCTTTGTTTGTGCAGCTATCTGAAGAGCGTTCTTCTTGAGATCACCCTTCTCACGAGCGTTCTCCCTGGAGTGCCCTCGTCGAGAGTGTTCTATTGAAGAGGCCCATACTTGAGATCATTCTTGCTGAGAGCGTTCTCCCTAGAGTGCCCTCGTCAAGAGCATTTTTTTGAAGAGGTGCATCCTTGAGAGCGTTCTTGTCGAGAGCATTCTCCCTGAGGGCAGTCTTCGTGAGAGCGTTCTCATTGAGAGCGTTCTCCATGTGAGCACCTTGCGTTACACACAGGAGAGTTGTCACCTTGAGAGCATTGTTTCGGAGAGCACCTTTCCTAAGAGTGACCTCCCTGAGAACACCCTTTTAGGGAGATCTCTCCCTGAGGACGTCCTCATCAAGAGCGGTCTCCATGAGGATGCCTTCATTGGGAGCATTCTCCCTGGAGTGTCACGTTGAGAGTGCCTTCATTGAGAGAGGTCTCCCTGAGAACATCCTCATCGAGAGTGCTCTTTTNAACACTCACACGTTAATAACGAAAAGTGATCTCAAGGAGATCGCTCCAGGGAGAACACTCCGAACGAGGGCAATCCAAGGAGACCGCTCTCAATGAGGGCCCACCTGAAAGACCACTCTCAACAAGGGCACTCAAGGGAGAACATCTTGATGAGAACATCCTCAGCGAGATCACTCTCAAGGAGGGTGTTCTCAAGGAGGGCACTCTCCGAAAGACCGCTCTGAAAGAGATCACTCACAATGAGGACGTTCTCAGGGAGACCACTCTTNCCCTGGTTTTCCCTCGTTGAGAGCACCTTCATTAAGAGTGGTCTCCCTGAGAACGTCCTCATTGTGAGTGATCTCTTTCAGAGCGGTCTTTCGGAGAGTGCCCTCCTTGAGAACACCCTCCTTGAGAGTGATCTCGCTGAGGATGTTCTCATCAAGATGTTCTCCCTTGAGTGCCCTTGTTGAGAGTGGTCTTTCAGGTGGGCCCTCATTGAGAGCGGTCTCCTTGGATTGCCCTCGTTCGGAGTGTTCTCCCTGGAGCGATCTCCTTGAGATCACTTTTTGTTATTAACGTGTGAGTGTTCTCTTCGAGATTGCCATTGTTGAGATTATTCTCTTAGAGAGCTACCTCCATTGGAACACCCTCAAGATCGGTGTTGCTAGGGACACCCTTTTTGAGAGCATCCGCCTTAAGAATGTTCTATGTGAGATCAGCCACCTTAAGAGTGTCCTCATTGAGAGTGCCCTCATCGCGAGCGATCTTCGTTTGAGTGGCTATCTGAAGAGCGTTCTTCTTGAGATCACCCTTATCGCGAGCGTTCTCTCTGGAGTGCCCTTGTTGAGAGCGATCTGTTGAAGAGTGCCGTCCTTGAGAGCGTTCTTACCGAGAGTGTTCTCCCTGAGGGCATCCTCCATTAGAGCAGTCTCCATAAGAGCGTTCTCAATGAGAGCATTTTCCATGTGAGCACCTTACGTTACGCACGTGAGAGTTGTTACCTTGAGAGCGTTGTTTCAGAGAGCACCTTTCCTAAGAGCTACCTCCCTGAGAATGCCCTTTTAGGAAGTTGTCTCCCTGAGGACATCCTCATTGAGTGTGGTCTCCCTGAGGATGCCTTCATCGGGAGCGTTCTCCATGGAGTGCCCTCGTTGAGAGCACCTTCATTGAGAGTGGTCTCCTTGAGAACGTCATCATCAAGAGTGGTCTTTCAGAGAGTGCCCTCCTTGAGAATGTCCTCCTTGAGAGTGATCTCACTGATGACGTCCTCATCGTGAATGTTCTCCTTTGAGTGCCCTCATTTTGAGCAGTCTCCTTGAGAGCGGTCTTCCTAAAAGCACCCTCCCTAAGAACACCCTCCTTGAGAGCAGTCTCCCTTTGGATGCCTTCATTGGGGGCCTTCTCCCTGGAGTGCCCTCGTTGAGAGCACCTTCATTGAGAGTGGTCTCCCTAAGAACATCCTCATTGTGAGCGGTCTCTTTTAGAGCAGTCTTTCGGAGAGTGCCCTCCTTGAGAGCGATCTCGTTGAGGATGTTCTCCCTTGATTGCCCTCGTTGAGAGCTGTCTCCTTGGAGCACCCTCGTTCGGAGCATTCTCCCTGGAGTGACCTCCTTGAGATCACTTTTCGTTATTAACGTGAGAGTGTTCTCTTCGAGATTACCATTTTTGAGATTATTCTCTTGGAGAGCTACCTCCATTGGAACACCCTCCTTGAGATCGGTGTCACTGGGGACACCCTCTTTGAGAGCTTCCTCCTTAAGAATGTTCTACATGAGATCGGCCACCTTAAGAGCGTCTTCATTGAGAGTGCCCTCATTATGAGCGATCTTCGTTTGAGCAGCTATCTGAAGAGCATTCTTCTTGAGATCGTCCTTATCGCGAGCGTTCTTCCTGGAGTGCCCTCATTAAGAGTGATCTATTGAAGAGTGTTGTCCTTGAGAGCATTCTTACCAAGAGTGTTCTCCTTGAGGGCATCCTCCATTAGAGCAGTCTCTGTGAGAGCATTTTCCATGTGAGCACCTTACGTTACGCACGTGAGAGTTGTCACCTTGAGAGCGTTGTTTTGGAGAGCACCTGTCTTAAGAGTGACCTCCCTGAGAACACCCTTGTAGGGAGCTATCTCCCTGAGAATGTCCTCATCAAGAGTGATCTCCCTAGAGAATGCCCTTCTTGAGAGCGATCTCCATGAGATCGCCCTCATCGGGAGTGGTCTCCTTGAGAGCGATCTTTCTAAGAGCGCCCTCCCTGAGAACACCCTCCTTGAGAGCTATCTCCTTGAGGATGCCTTCATCGGGAGTGTTCTCCCTGTAGTGTGCTCATTTAGATCACCTTCATTGAGAGTGGTCTCCCTGAGAACGTCCTCATGGAGAGCGGTCTCCTTCAGAGCAGTCTTTCGGAGAGTGCCCTCCTTGAGAACGCCCTCCTTGAGAGTGATCTCGCTGAGGACGCCCTCATCTTGAACGTTCTCCTTGGAGCACCCTCATTGAGAGCAGTTTCCTTGATAGCAGTCTTCCTAAGAGTGCCCTCCCTGAGAATGCTTTCCTTGAGGATGTCCTCATCATGATCGTTCTCCCTTGATTGCCCTTGTTGAGAGCAATCTTTCAAGAGCGCCCTTGTTGAGAGCAGTCTCCTTGGAGCACCCTCGTTGGTAGCGTTCTCCCTGGAGTGACCTCCTTGAGATCACTTTTTGTTGTTAACGTGAGAGTGTTCTCTACGAGATCGCCATCATTGAGGTTGTTCTCTTGGAGAGCTATCTCCATTGGAACATCCTCCTTGAGATCGATGTTGCTGGGGATGCCCTCTTTGAGAGCATCCTCCTTAAGAGTGTTCTATGTGAGATCGGCCTCCTTGAGAGTGTCCTCATTGATAGTGCTCTCATCGAGAGCTGTCTTCGTTTGAGCAGCCATCTGAAGAGTGTTCTTCTTGAGATCATCCTTCTCACGAGCGTTCTCCCTGGACTATCCTCGTCGAGAGCATTCTATCGAAGAGTCCCATCCTTGAGAGCATTTTCGCTGAGAGCATTCTCCCTGAGGGTATCCTCCATTAGAGAAATCTCTATGAGAGCGTTCTCCATGTGAGTACCTTGCGTTGCGCACAGGAGAGTTGTCACCTTGAGAGCGTTGTTTCGGGGAGCACCTTTCCTAAGAGTGACCTCCCTGAGAATGCCCTTTTAGGGAGCTGTCTCCTTGAGAACATCCTCATCGAGAGCTATCTCCTTGTCAAGATCGTTCTATCGAAGGGTGCCCTCATTTAGATCGCCTTTGCTGAGATCGTTCTTCCTAAGAGCGGTCTCTATGAAAGCGTTCTCCTTGAGAGCTTTCTCCATGATGGCATTGTCCATGGGATCACCTTGCGTTACGCATGTGAGAGTGTTCACCTTAAGAGTGTTGTCCTTGAGAATGCTTGGATTAGAGAGTGCCCTTCCTAAGAGTGTCCTCCCTAAGAACGGTGTCATTGAGGATGCCCTTCTGGAGAGGCATCCTCCTTAAGAACGTTCTCGGTGGTAGCGGCCTCTCTAGGAGCACGCTCCATTAGAGCTTCTTTTCGGATAGTGTTCTCCTTAAGAGCACCTTCCCCGAGAGCACTTAGTGTTAGTTGCGTGAGAGTGTTCTCTTGGAGAGTGCCCTCATTGAGAGCTCGCTCTTGAAGGATGCCCTCCCAGAAAGACGCCCTCCTTGACAGTGTCCTCCTTGAAAGTGTTGTACGTGAGATCGCCTTCCCTGAGAGCGTTCTCCTGGATAGCACCCTGCTAAAGTGGCCTTCCATTTGAGCCTTCTCCATGGAGCGCCTTCATCGAGAATGTTTTGTTGAAGAGTGCCCTCCTTGAGGGTAGCCTCCAGTAGAGCAGCCTTTGCAAGAGCATTCTCCTTGAGAGCGGATTCGATGAAAGCGTTGTCCATGAGAGCACCTTGCGTTATGCACGTGAGAGTGTTCACCTCGAGAGCACCCTCGTTGAGCACATTCTTTTGGAGAACATCCTTCGTAAGAGTGCCCTTCCTGAGAATTCCCTCCTTGAGATTAGCCTCCTAGAGGACGCCTTGCTCAAGAGCATCTTTCTTAAGAAAGTTCTTCATGAGATCAACCTTCCCGAGAGTGCCCTCCTTGAGAGCGTTCTCGTGGAGAGCTTTCTGTGTTAGATTGGCATCTTGAAGAGTGATCTCCTTGAGAGCATCTTTCTTGAGAGCGCATTGCACTATGTTATAGTGTTCTCTAGGAGGGTGACCTCCCAGGGAGCGTTCTTCCTTTGAGCGTTCTCCCTTAGAGCACTTTGCATTATGCACGTGAGAGTGTTCTCCTTGAGAGCGCCTTTGTTCAGCTACCTTTGTATTAGAATGCCATCCTTGAGATTGTTCTTATTGGGGACGCCCTCCTTTAGAGCGTTCTACATGAGATCATCCTCCCTAAGAGCATTCTCCTTGAGAGCGGCCTTTCGAAGAGCATATTCTCCTAGGGAGGATCCTTGTCATCAGCGTTCTCTGTGGAGCGCCCTCGTTGAGAGCATTCTATTGAAGAGTGCTCTCCGTAAGAGTGTTCTCCTTGAGATCAGCCTCTGTTAGAGTGGCATCTGCAAGAGCATTTTTCTTGAGAGCACCGTGTGCTCTTGTGTGAGTGTTCTCCTCAAGAGCATCCTTGTTAAGAGCACCGTTAATAAGAGTGCCCTTCCTGAGAGCAGTCTCATTCAGGACGGCATCGTCAGGAATGGTCTCCTTAAGAACGTTCTATGTGAGAGCATCCTCACTTAGAGTGGTCCTTCTGAGAGTGTTCTTCTTGAGAGCACTCTTAGGGAGAGCACTCTCCTTCAGGTGCTGCGTTGTGACCAAATTTATAAGGGTGTGGGATGGTATGGCTGAAACTGGCCCAATCAACATATATAGGGGGAGGTAGAGTTGACAAGCCGTCAGAGTGATATAGAGCGATACCTGGGTTTCTCCCCCCAGGGATGCCTTGCCCTGCCCGTGATATCGCGGCCTCGTTGTTCATGTCCATGACCCACGAGCCTCGTTGCAAAGAAGGATAGCCCTGGAGAAGGCGGTGTCCTCATTTACGATTTGAGATGAAAGGCTTGCAACATTGCGGGCATGTTCCGTGGGGTTGGTTGCCCTGGAGCATTGTTCCTAGAGTGCCCTTGTTGAGAGCTCCCTCTTGGAGAGCGGTCTCCATCAAAGGGAGCACTTTGCATTATGCATGCAAGAGTCTTCTCCTGGAGAGCACCCTTGTTGAGATTATTCTCTTGGAGAGCTATCTCGATTAGAACATCCTCCTTGAGATCAGTTTCGCTGGGGACACCCTCCTTGAGAGCGTTCTCTTTAAGAGTGTTCTACGTGAGATCGCCCTTTCCGAGAGCATTCTCCTTGAGAGGTCTCTCCCTCAGAGCGATCTCCTCTAGAGCACCTTGCGTTGCGCATGTGAGAGTGTTCTCCCTGAGAGCGTCTTTGTTGAGAGCGTTCTCTTGGAGAGTGGCCTCCATTAGAATGCCTTCCTTGGGAGCGGGCTTCGTGAGATCGCCCTCCATGAGAGCATTCTTCTCAGGAGTGGCCTTCATTAGAGGGGCCTTTGGAAGAGTGTTTTCTTTGAGATCGTTTTGTCGAAGAGTGCCTTCTTTTAGAGCGCGCCCATCACGAGAGCGTTTTTCCCTGAGAGCGGCCTCTGTGAGAACATTCTTCCTAAGGATACCTTCTCTGATTATCTTATGCCATGCACGTGAGAGTGTTCTTCTTGAGAGCACCCTCGTTGAGAGCTCTTTCTCAGAAGGTGCCCTCTTCGAGAGCAGTCTTCGTTAGAGTNGCTCTTTCTCAGAAGGTGCCCTCTTCGAGAGCAGTCTTCGTTAGAGCGAGCATCCTCAGAGCATTTGACCTGAGAGCATCTTGTGTTATGCACATGATAGTGTTCTCCTCGAGAGCACCGTTGTTGGGAGCATTCTCTTGGAGAGCGTCCTCCATTATAGCATCCTCATTGAGAGCGATCTGGCTGAGGACGCCCTCCTTGAGAGTGTTCTTTCTTTTGAGCGCCCTTTGCAAGAGCGACCATTTGAGGAGTGTTCTCTTTGAGAGTGCCCTCTCCCAGAGTGTTCTCTCTAGAGTGCCCTCATCAAGATCATTCTGTCAAAGGGTTCCTTCATTTAGATCACCTTTGCTGAGAGCATTCTTCCTAAGAGCGGTGTCTGTGAAAGCGTTCTCTGTGAGAGCTCCCTCCATGATGGCGTTGTCCATGGGAGCACACTTACGTTATGCATGTGAGAGTGTTCATCTTGAGAGTGCCATTGTTGAGAATGCTTGTATTGAAGAGTGCCCTTCTTAAGAGTGTGTTCCCTGAGAACGCCTTCCCTGAGAATGGTATCGCTGAGGACGCCCTTTTGTAGAGCGTCTGGAAGAACGTTCTTCCCAGGAGTGTCCTCGTTGAGATCTTTCTGTCGAGGAGTGCCTTCTTTTAGAGCGTGCCCTTCATGAGAGCATTTTCCCTGAGAGCGGCCTCTATGAGAACGTTCTTCCTGAGGACACCTTCTCCGATTATCTTGCGCAACGCATGTGAGAGTGTTCTTCTCCTTGTTGAGAGCTCATTCTCAGAAGGTGCCCTCTTAGAGAGTAGTTTTCGTTGCCTCAGAGCGTTCCACCTTAGATCACCTTGTGTTACACACATGATAGTGTTCTCCTTGAGAGCGTCCTTGTTGAGAGCGTTCTCTTGGAGAGCATCCTCCATTACAGCATCCTCGTTGAGAGCGGTCTGGCTGAGGACGCCCTCTTTGAGAGCACCCTTTGTTAGAGCGACCATCTGAGGATTGTTCTCTTTGAGAGTGCCCTCTCCCGGAGCGTTCTCCCTAGAGTGCCCTCGTTGAGATCGTTCTGGTGAAGGGTACCCTCATTTAGATCACCTTTGCTGAGAGCGTTCTTCCTAAGAGCGGTCTTTATGAAAGCGTTCTCCTTGAGAGCTCCCTCCATGATGGCATTTTCCATGGGAGCACGTTGCGTTATGCACATGAGAGTGTTCACCTTGAGAGTGCTGACATTGAGAACGCTTGTATCGGAGAGTGCCCTTCTAAAGAGTGCCTTCGTTGAGAACACATTCCCTAAGAATGGTCTCACTAAGGACGCCCTCCTAGAGAGCTTCCTCCTTAAGAACGTTTTTTCCAAGAGCGCTCTTGTTGAGATCATTCTCTTGGAGAGCTATGTCCATTAGAACTGCCTCTTTGAGATCGATCTCTCTATGGACGGCCTCTTTGTGAGAGCTTCATCCTTAGGAGCATTCTACGTGAGATCGCTCTCTAGCGGAGTGTTATCATTGAGAGTGCCCTCCGTTAGAGCGTTCTCTTCAAAAGGGTGCTCTGTTGGATAGTTCTCTCTTATAGTGTCTTTTTTGAGAGCGTTTTGTCAAAGAATGCCCTTCTTGAGAGCGGGCTTCACAAGAGCATGGTCCATGAGAGTAGCTTGCATTAAGTGCACGAGTGTTCACCTCAAGAGTGCCCTTGTTGAGAGCGTTCTTTCAGAGAACGTCGCCCTCCATGAGAACACCTTCTCGGATGACGCCCTCTTTGAGAGCGTTGTCTGTATGAGTGCCTTCCACTGAAAGTGCCCTCTATTAGAGCATCCTTTTCGAGAGCGTTCCCCTTGGGAGCACCTTGCACTATGCACGTGAGTGTTCTTCCTAGGATAACCCTTTCTGATTATGTTCTCTCGTAGAGCACCCTTCCCATGAGTGCCCTCTGAGAACACCTCTCTAAGAGCGGTCTCCCTGAGGATGATCTTGCAAAGAGCATTCTATTTGAGAGGGCTGTCAGCTGGAGTGTTCTCCCTGGATCACCCTCATTGAGAGCATTGTGTTGAAGAGTGCCCAACTTGAGGGTGCTATCCGTCAGAGGGACCTCTGTTGGAGTGGAGTCCATGAGAGCGTTTTCGATGAGAGCAACTTACGTTACGCAGGTGAGAGTGTTCACGTGGACAGTGCCCTCTTTGAGAACACCCTCTTCAGGAGCAGTCTTCATGAGGACAACATCCTCGAGAGCATCCTCCTTATGAACATCCTTCATGAGATCACTCTCGCTGAGAGCTTTCTCCGTTATAGCGGCCTTTTGGACTTTGTTCTGATTAGGAGCATCTTTTGCGAGAGCGCCTTCGTTGAGAGCTCCCTCTTGGAGGGTGCAGTCACGGAGGTCCGTCTTCCTAGGAGCGACCTGCGTGAGAGTGTTCTCCTTGAGAGCAACCTTGCATTAGGCATGTGAGAGTGTTCTCCTCAAGATCGGTGTTGTTGCGAGCATTCTCATGGAGATTGCCCTACATTAGAATGTCTTTCTTGAGATCGGTCTTACTAGGGATGCCCTCCTTGACAGCGTTTTCCTTGACAGCGCCAACCGAAGAGCCTTCTTTCGGAGATGTCCCTCACTGGGAGCATTCTCCCAGGAGCACCCTGGTTGTGAGCATTCTGTCGAAGAGTGCCCTCATTGAGAGAGCCCTTGTCGAGAGCGTTCTCCTTGAGAGCGGCCATCGTCAGAGCAGCCTCCACAAGAGTGTTATCCTAGAGAGTGGTATCCATGAGAGTGTCATGCAGCCTCATGTGAGTGTTGTCCTCGAGAGCATCCTTGTTGTGAGTAGCCTTCCTAAGAGTGCCCTTGTTGAGAAGGCCCTTCCTGAGAGCAATCTCCCCGAGGATGCCATTCTCAAGAGGATCCTCCTTAAGAACATTCTCCGTGAGAGCACCCTTGCTTAGAGCGGCCCTTGGGAGAGCGTTCTCCTTGAGTGCACCCTCCTCTTGAGCGAGTTCTACGATGGAGGTGAGAGCGCTCTCATTGATTTGGTCCTTCATGACCAAATTTATAAGGGTGTGGGATGGTATGGCTGAAACTGGCCCAATCAACATATATAGGGGGAGGTAGAGTTGACGAGAGGTTGGAGTGATAGAGTGATACGTGGGTTTCTCCCCCAGGGTTGTTTTGCCCTGACCACAATATCGCAGCCTGGTTATTCATGTGGGTGACTTGCTAGCCTTGTTGCGAAGAAGGATAACCCCAGAGAAGGTGGTGTCCTCGTTTATGATTTGATTCGGGTGATCGTTTCGTGGTCGTAGCACATCAAAAATAGCCGGCACTGATGGCTCTATAGGATTGAATGATCCAATTTGGAAATGATGTCGAATGATTTCGTGTGAACGGTAGCGTTGATTTGGTACGATCGAGGTGGTAGAGCATCTAGACACCCCCACGGGGTAGCATCAAGCGCATGTCATCTCTGCCTATTCACCGATTCGATTGCCAAGTAGCGCATGGGTGGTAGTGGCGAGTTCACCTGGACGAGTCGAGAAACGATGAGGGACTTGTTCTCTTTTATTCTCCATGCACTTGAGGGTGCCTCGCTGTTGGTTTCTGTTTGAGGACTCTATTGATTTGGGTGACCGTCTTGTGGTCATAGCACCACGAAAAGAGCCTTTCGTGGACTCAAGGACACAAATAGCACCTTCCCTTGAAGTAGCTTGCGAAGTTTGAGCGCACGCTCAAACATGATCGTAACTTCTTTAAGGGTTAGGAGAAGTCGGAGGGATGTTTTGAGGTCCATGTCTTGAAAATCCCTTGTCCTGGCTACAGCATGTTGTGTCTCTGTGTTTCACGAAGGATTTTTCTGTTGCTTGGTCACTTGACGGGGAATTCGAGTAACCCTGAAGCTCATTTCTATAGAGTTGCGTGATCGGAGCTAGCACTAATGGCTTTACGGGATTGAACGATCCCATGCGGAAATGATGTCAAATGATTTTGTTTGAATGGTAGCATTGATTTGGTGTGGTCAAGGAGGCATAGCGTTTCGATGCCCCCACGGGGTAGCGTCGAGCGCATGTCGTCTCTGCCTATTCAACGATTCGATTGCCTAGTAGCGCATGGGTGGTAGTGGCAAGTTCACCTGGATGAGTCGAGAAATGATGAGGGACTTGTTCTCTTTTGTTCTTCATGCACTTGAGGGTGCCTCGCTGTTGGTTTTTGTTTGAGGACTCTATTGATTCGGATGACCGTCTCGTGGTCGTAGCACAATGAAAAGAGCCTTTCGTGGACTCAAGAACACAGGTAGTGCCTTCCCTTGGAGTAGCTTGCAAAGTTTGAGTGCACGCTCGAACATAGTTGTAAGTTCTTTAATGGTTAGGAGAAGTCGGAGGGATGTTTGAGGCCCATGTCTCAAAAATCCCTTGTCTTGGCTGTGGCACGCTATGTCTCTGGGTTTCATGAAGGAGTTTTCCATTGCTCGGTTGCTTGACGGGAAATTCGGGTAACCCTGAAACTCGTTTCTATAGAGTTGCGAGATCGGAGTCAGCACTAATGGCTTTACGGAATTGAACGATCCCATGCGGAAACGATGTCGAATGATTTTGTGCAAACGGTAGCATTGATTTGGTGCGGTCGAGGAGGCAGAGCGTTTGGACGACCCCATGGGGTAGATTCGAGCACATGTCGTCTCTGCCTATTCACCGATTCGATTGCCTAGTAGCACATGGGTGGTAGTGGCAAGTTCACCTAGACGAGTCAAGAAACGATGAGGGACTTGTTCTCTTTTGTTCTCCATGCACTTGAGGGTGCCTCGCTGTTGGTTTTTGTTTGAGGACTCTATTGATTCAGGTGACCATCTCGTGGTCGTAGCACAACGAAAAGAGCCTTTCGTGGACTCAAGGACATAGGTAGCGCCTTCCCTTGGAGTAGCTTGCGAAGTTTGAGCACACGCTCGAACACGATCGTAAGTTCTTTAAGGGTTAGGAGAAGTCGGAGGGATTTTTGAGGCCCATGTCTCGAAAATCCCTTATCTTGGCTATGGCACGCTGTGTCTCTAGGTTTCACGAAGGATTTTTCTATTGCTCGGTCGCTTGACAGGAAATTTAGGTGATGCTGAAATTCGTTTCTATAGAGTTGCGTGATCGGAGCTTGCACTGATGGCTTTACGGGATTGAACGATCTCATGAGGAAATGATGTCGAATGATTTCGTTTGAATGGTAGCGTTGATTTGGTGCGGTCGAGGAGGCATAGCGTTTGGACATCCCCATGGGGTAGCGTCGAGCGTATGTCGTCTTTGCCTATTCACCGATTCGATTGCCTAGTAGCGCATGGGTGGTAGTGGTGAGTTCACCTGGACGAGTTGAGAAACGATGAGGGACTTGTTCTCTTTTGTTCTTCATGCACTTGAGGATGCCTCATTGTTGGTTTCAGTTTGAAGACTCTATTGATTCGGGTGACCGTCTCGTGGTCGTAGCACAACGAAAAGAGCCTTTCGTGGACTCAAGGACACAGGTAGCGCCTTCCCTTGGAGTAGCTTGCGAAGTTTGAGTGCACGCTCAAACACGGTCATAAGTTCTTTAAGGCTTAGGAGAAGTCAAAGGGATGTTTTGAGGTCCATGTCTCGAAAATCCCTTGTCCTGGCTACGACACGCTGTGTCTCTATGTTTCAAGAAGGAGTTTTCTATTGCTTGGTCTCTTGATGGGAAATTCGGATAACCCTGAAGCTCATTTCTATAGAGTTGTGAGATCGGAGTCGGCACTGATGGCTTTACGGGATTGAACGATCTCATGAGGAAACGATGTCGAATGATTTCGTTTGAATGGTAGCGTTGATTTGGTGCGGTCGAGGAGGCATAGCGTTTGGATGCTCCCATGGGGTAGCGTCAAGCGCATGTCATCTCTGCCTATTCACCGATTCGATTGCCTAGTAGTGCATGGGTGGTAGTGGCGAGTTCACCTGGACGAGTCGAGAAACGATGAGGGACTTGTTCTCTTTTTTTCTCCATGCACTTGAGGGTGCTTCGTTGTTGGTTTCGGTTTGAGGACTCTATTGATTCAGGTGACCATCTCGTGAACGTAGCACAACAAAAAGAGCCTTTCGTGGACTCAAGGACATAGGTAGTGCCTTCCCTTGGAGTAGCTTGCGAAGTTTTAGTGCATGCTCGAACACGGTCGTAAGTTCTTTAAGGGTTAGGAGAAGTCGGAGGGATGTTTTGAGGTCCATGTCTCGAAAATCCCTTATCCTGGCTATGGCACGCTATGTCTCTATGTTTCACCAAGGAGTTTTCTGTTGCTCAGTCGCTTGACAGGGAATTCGGGTAACCTTGAAGCTTGTTTCTATAGAGTTGCGAGATCCGAGCTAGCACTGATGGCTTTACGGGATTGAACGATCCCATGCGGAAACGATGTCGAATGATTTCTTTTGAACGGTAGCATTGATTTGGTGCGGTCGAGGAGGCATAGCGTTTGGACATCCCCATGGGGTAGCGTCGAGCGTATGTCGTCTTTGCCTATTCACCGATTCGATTGCCTAGTAGTGCATGGGTGGTAGTCGCGAGTTTACCTGGACGAGTTGAGAAACGATGAGGGACTTGTTCTCTTTTGTTCTCCATGCACTTGAGGATGCCTCGTTGTTGGTTTTGGTTTGAGGACTCTATTGATTCGGGTAACCATCTTGTGGTCATAGCACAACAAAAAGAGCCTTTCATGGACTCAAGGACACAGGTAGCGCCTTCCCTTGGAGTAGCTTGTGAAGTTTGAGCCCACGCTCGAACACGGTCATAAGTTCTTTAAGGGTTAGGAGAAGTCGGAGGGATGTATGAGGCCCATGTCTCGAAAATCCCTTGTCTTGGCTGTGGCATGCTTGAAACACCACAAAATTTTGAGCTCAGTACTTTTCCAACAAAGAAGCAGGTCCTCGTGACCCACAGATGGCCCTGGCTACATCTGGTATCAAACATGGCAACTTCGGAGATAAAGATACTTAATTTTCACTAAGTATGCATCCTCAGCGTATACGCTCAATGTATATGCCCAGCATACATCCCAGTGTATACGCCTAGTGTAGACGCCTCACATGTACGCTTAGCAGGTACAACTGATGAATACACCTGACATGCAACCCCTGAAGATTGAAACAACACTGAAGAGCAAGATTCGGTACAAGGAAACAATTCAGAAGAATAGAGCATCCACCAGCGTATACGCTCAATGTATACGCCTAGCATCCATAGCATATACGCCTAGCATCCATAGCGTATACGCCCAGCATCCATAGCGTATATGCCCAGCATCCACAGCGTATACGCCTGGCATCCATAGCGTATACGCCCAACGTATATGCCCAGAATCTACGCCCACCTGACACAGCGTATATGCCCAGTGTATACGCCCAATAGATGTAACATGTTGTACACTTGTAAATTTTATGCTTTTGCACCCGGTCAACGCGCCATGTGTCGCCCAACCCAAGTCTAATGTCAAAACCTGTATAAAAGCCTAAATTTTTCATGAGCCCAAGGTCGGTTGGTAATTTTTGGAGCAAACCAGAGAAGAAATAGAGACGCTAAGAAATAGAGCAGAGAAACCTATATGCTGGAGAACACTGTACGCTGAGCATACCACCTCTATACGCTGAGCATACAGCCTCTATACGATGTGCCTACAGATTGAACCATCCCACAGTCATCCCTGCATCCACCGGGGCTAGTCGTCCGCCTTGTGTGAAAGCCACAACTGCGTTAGACCGGTGCATTGTAACTCACACTCTGAAATACCATTATTACATTTTCTTCCTAAAATATTTCATAGTTTTCATTAATTGTTGCATGTATTTTTTTTACGCCGTTAACGCCCTGTTTATGCTCTGTTTACGCTCTGTTTACACCTTGTTTATGCCCTGATTACACCGTTTATGCACTGTTTTACGCCTGTTACGCCGTTCACATATAACCCAGCATATAGCACTTCGGTGTACGTTTGGGGAAATCCTTGTCTGATCTGCGTGCAGACCACCCAAGGTACTCTTCCTTCATTCATTCCAGCTCACCCTTAGGTGAAGGTAGGGTCTTCTATGTGTGTCCCGTGATCCCATGGTGAAATCATTATACATGGAGAGATTCACCTGCCTTATGAAGGAGGTGAAATCATTATACACGGAGAGGCTGCTACACCCATCATTACATCATACATAGATACAAATCAAGGCTTAGAGATTAAGCTCGAAGAGTCTAAACAACACAACACAAATGAACAACAACCAGTAAGCAATAATCCTTTAAACACAAAAGAAAATCCACCAAAAACAGAAAAACCCTGGGCCAACATTGTACATACGCAACCTCACCTAGAAATCGTAACTGACACAGAAACCACAACACATGTAGAAGCACAAGAAAATAGTAACGCGGGCACAATTCCATTAGATGTTCCTTGGGCTGAGTTACCATTCAACGTGATCAGCGAAGGGGACGCTGAATACAGAATCGTACTCGCTAACACATCTCCCAACGTCAAAATGAGAAAAATCAAAAAATCGCTAAAAAAAATGAACTACGAATTGTCCGAAATGACGTTAAACTATCATTCTCCATCTGAAATGACACTAAACTATGAACCGTCCAAAATGAAGTTAAACTATGAATCATCTGAAGCAACGTTCCAAGTCCGAAATGACATTAAACTATCATGTCCGCAATGACGTAAAACTAGCCACAATCAAAGATGGTCGGTCAACCGAGTAATACACTCATGTCATTCGAAACGTTTCTTACTTATGCTGGGGCCCGAAATGACCTTAAACTAGTGCATACAGCCTGAGATGGCCTTAAACTAGTGCATATGGCCCGAGATGACCTTAAACTAGTGCATCCATTTATACTTTGTTTTCCTTCCAGTTCACAGTTCGACTTTACGCTTGCATTTCCATGTTTTCCTTTTTTGCAATTATCTTTCGCTCGTAATTACAATTCTACTTATGATTACATCCGTGCATTCCTCTTAAACAGTGAAAAAAAAACCAAAACATTTTACGTTGTTGTGCCGTGTTTACAAGTTAACTCAAAAAAGAAATTTTTTTTACATACGTACAATTACAAAAGCGAACACATTCTTTGCATCCGTTCAATATAACTCGAAATGGTCACTTTATAATTCCCGTATAAATTTGAGTCAGAATAGTTACAAAACAAAACAAAATGACAAAAAAACTAAAAACAAAAAAACTAAACATCCAGGACGGGAGGGTCATCCCCTTTAGGCCCGCTGGCATCATGGGCCCCTACTCCGCTGGGGCCAGCTTCGTGGACATCGTCGCCACCTTGATCCTGAAAATGCAAAAAGAGAGAATCAACATAAAAACAACAAGAGAAAGACAAAATTTCAAACAATGTGCTGCGAACAAGGTTCATAATAACAAAATGCTTACCCTAGGGGATCCCCCTAACCCGAACTCTAGCCAACGGAGAATCTCTTCTTCTGAGACACTGGCCCAATCTGTCCCCTCGAGACCCAAATCGACATCTGCTAACACCTTCCCCTTATCGACCATAGATCATGTGGGACGCGTCAGAGGAAATTCACCCATGGTGACCTCCCCAGAAGTGGTCGTAAGAACCCTCTTAGGAGATTCCATCTTAACTATGGTATTCTCGGCAAAGGCATCGAACGTGGAACGTAAGCCCAAACCCTCCACGAACATCTCAAGTTGCCTCTTTTCTATGGAAATCTCTTTCAATGATTTCTTATAGTGGTGCTTATGATTCTTCTCATCCTAATCCCATTTGCGCACCTTGAAGGCAAAAGCCTTCCAATCTTGGCACTTGAGATTCAGCAAGTCTATCTGGGCTTTACATTCCACTAGCCTCCGAGTTAACGATGCATGGCGATTTAACAGGTTCCAATACCTGTTATATGTGATCTCGGACGTTCGTTAGGAACTATCACCTATTAATCAGGCCGAAGCAAATTTGTAACAAGCTTTTAGATCATCGCGTTCGGTCGTTAACTCAGAGACCTCCTTTTCCTTTGTCTGGATTTACAACCATAGTTCTTCGATGGATTGCCTACAAGTCCACAACGATTTGGCGTCATGCACAAGGCTTTCCACCACCTCATCGAAGACTGGTCTTGGCACTTGTTCCACTTTTGGGGGAAGTGTGGGTAAACTGTTGATACTAATAGTCTCGGAGGGGTCCCACCTCAGCTTGGCCCCTACACACACAGAAAGGTAGTCGTTAGGTAATCAAAACGGGATGTAAAATTCAAGAATATCGCAAAAGATTTAAAACACCCGTACCTATCTCAGGGTTAGTTTCTTGAACATGTTGCACCACCTCATCAACTATACCCATCAAAAAATCCATTTTACTTGGCATTTCAGTCCAAGAAAATGGTCTACGAACACGAGGTGGGATAACCTTAGGTGGCATTTTGGGTGGAGCCACCTTCATAGGCACCTCCAGTCGCATCCTAGGGATTGTTCTACGTTCATCTGGGTCAGATAAAAAAAGATTTAGAATGAAACAACCCAAAAATAGTAATTCACTAAGCGACGCAGCAAGCTAAAAGGAAACATACTACTTCCTCTCATCCCTTCCGGGTCAGGAGGATCGTCAAAGTCTAAGTCGCCCTTAAGAAACCTACTGAGCATTTCCTCTATTTCACCTCGATCATCAAGAAGTTCAGTTTCGGTAGTCCCCTCTATCCCTCCAGCCAGATCCTTATTGGTCTCCTCTTCCTCAATGAGTATGTCCGTTGTAGTCTCTTCCTCCTCGACAATAGTTGCTAGATCCTGTCTTTTTACTTCTTGAGACAAATTCGAAGGCGTTAGTTGCATATAAGCAGTCAAAGTAAAAATCATCAACAAGACTAGAAAGATGACATAATTAACGTGTCGAGTTTACTTACCAGGTATCTTGAATCAGATCCGTTTCACTTTGGGTTCTTTGACATCAGAGGTTGCCTCTGTTGAGCGATCACGCTTCAGAAGCCTTGATTTAGCCTTCCCAATGATTTCTGTGATAACACGCTCCGCTCTTCTGGCAGTAAAGGGCATGTCGTCTGGTTCCATCCCCATACTATCATGTGTGTGGATGGAGGTACCAGATGATCCTCCTGTCATGATGGAGAAGGATTCGTCAATGCCCTCAGGTGCATCCTGGGATCCAGCCATTTCAAACAAGTGGTTGATCCACGAGCGGGATAATTGATCTCGATCCTGTAGAACATACTTGTTGTCTACACGAACTACCAGAAACTAGGCTAAGTGACGAAGATAACTGGCAAAGAATGCAAAAGTAAAGTGAGACTGCGCCTCGACATTTGAGCACAATTGAACTATCTCTTTGTGCAGGCCCAACAACAAAAACTGGGCCCAATTATAACGCATGCCAGTTTCTAGGATAGTTCGCATGGTTTGCATGACCTCTACCCCAAGGCTCTTCACCTGGGATAGGGATTTAGGGAATAGCCATGCCCGAAATAGGGGATACAATTCATTTACCTCTTCAACCTTCGTTTTCCCCTGCATAGGGAATCCCTTGGCACCCTTGGCTACACCCAACCAGTACTCTAACTCACAAACTGTATGAAGCTCTTTATGGGCCCTGTCCAAAACTACATTTATACTAGCCGTCGGTACACTAAAAAGATTCAAAAATAATTCGGGCGACAGATGGAAAACTATCTTAACACTCTTAATCCAGGTGCTATAATAGGAGACAGATTTGTCGCACGAGTCAACAATTCCTATCATTTCCACTATGGACACCTTAGGGCTAGGGGTCGTAAAGAGCCCCATAAGGTCGGCCCTCTCTAAACAATGGACAATAGACGGCGGGGCACTGGTGCACAGCCATTTCTGAGCCTTACTAATCTCCCCGAACTTCATGGAGAGGGTAGTTTCTGTTCATCTGGTTGCGATAGGGTCTCCGCCAGGAGGAACATCAACTGTAGATACAATTCAAAATCATCATATCAGTATAACCCCTAGTAGTCGGACAAGCAAACTAAGGAATTTAGAAAATACTATCACTTACCTTCAGGGGTGGGCTTAGAGGTGCTACCCAAGTCAGAGTCATGAAGAAAAGTTGGCCCCTTAGGCGACCAATCTCCGTGTAACCATCCACGAGCTGTGCATTGGGCGAATGCTCTGGAAAATATTTTGTGAAAATGGACCATAACACACTTGGTTTGAGCTAACATAGCTCCGCGAAGGATGGGACCCACCATGAACATTTCTAAAGTGGTACGAGCCAACGCAAGCCCATCATCATCAACACATACTCCATCTTCGTTAACTGTGGGCCTGCAAAAGAACAATCGTCAAAATAGAAGCAAACGCTAAAACATAAAACCAAAAATGACAAGCTAAACAAAACTACCTCTCTATCTGGTACACCGTGCCGGGAGGGTTCTGAAATAATGTGTGCATGTGAGCAGCTAGGAATAAGGTATTGTTGTGGTAGTCAGGCCCTCACAGCAGTAGACCCCATACGCGTGTTAATGGGCGAGCAGATCTGGGCCCACCAGAAGGACCGTCCTCGATCACGAGTGGCCCCTCATCGATATCCATCATAAAAATCGTAACATCCTCTGTGGCTCCTGACAACATTTCCTCTAGCACACTCCGGGCCTCAATTTCGCTCAGGTGGGACCAAATCACCACCTTGAATCTGTCCAGCATGAAGGCCAAGAATTCATCGGCCCCCTCCCTGAACCATACCCCATTATTTTCAACAGTCAAATCAGGGGTAGGTTCATCGGCCTCAATGGGGCCAAACCACATCAATATCTGAAGTAGCTCAACTACCAGGAGAAAAGGTTTAGTGTCCCTGCAAGCAACCAAAATGCCACAGTAAATCGGCCATAGATGAAAATATACAAAAAGTAAAATTTCACATTGTAGGTCGACACTTAGAAAAATTACAAACTGTTTACGCTGGGCGTATACGCTATCAAAACTATTTACGCTGGGCATATATGCTGTCAAAATCATTTACGCTGCGAAAATAGTTCTACGCTATACATTGCCTAAAAAGGAACAAATTGTTCATGCGTAGCGTATACGCTGTAAAAATTCTCAGCGTATACACCATAAAAATAGTCAGCGTATACGCCATGTAGATCACCAGCGTATACGCCATGCAGATCACCAGCGTATACGCTATGTAAACAGTTTACGTTGGACACCGTAAAAGACCTACGAACAGTCAGCATATACGTTGATAAAATCGTCTACCCTCTAGGCCAGTAAAATCTATTTACGCTTTGCATTCATAAAAAATGATTACGCTACGAACAACTTAGGCTACGTGCAGTATACACTCTATGTTGACTGTCTACATTGGGCATATACACCAAGAAAAACTATTTACACTATTTGTCTACGTCGGGCGTATACGCCAAAACCCTCTACACTGATTATCTACACTAAGAAACTTGTACAGATAAAAATAACTAAGAGGCAGGATCAGAGCCTACCTGTGTGATGATCCAAGCCATGATGGAATCCTCAACCTCGGTAGACACTGTAGCATGGCCTCGCTCTCCTCCGTGAATGTCAGATCAGGATCCTTCCTCCCCTGGCCTTCCACCTCTTTGCCTTTACCCATCTCGGCATTCTCTACGCTAGGATTGGCAGGTTTACGCTGAGGGTTGAGACCGCTTACGCCTACGCTAAGCCCCTACGCCGAGTTGAAGTCTCTACACTCATGCTGAGTTGGGACGTCTACACTGACGCTTCAACCTCTACGCTCCGCATTTATGCCAAGGTTTGGCTATTTACGCTTACGCTCGGGGTTTGGTTGCTTACGTTGACGCTAAGGGTTCGGTCATTTACGCTTACGCTGGGTCTTCTACGCTCTAGATTTACGCTTGGTATTTACGCTCACTACAAATTTGGTGTGATAACAAATGATCCCCCCTATCCTTTATATAGCGCTCTGCCGCTGCCGCCGCCGTTGCCTTCCAGTTAGTCACCTTTTTACTTTTTTTACACATTTTAATCAAAATTCACTCGAAAAATAATAAAAAATACATATATATTTAAAATAAGACAAATATTACTGCACCATCCCCCGTGAACCCAAATTCACATGTTCATACCAAACGTTCAAGTGTAAATATTAGATGGCCCGGTACGGCTTTAAACTACCATGATTGAAACACCGTTAAAAATCGCGAGTCAACCTCAGGCAAAGATTCGCAATTCAGGCAAGGGCACATCTCAGCATTTCAGAGGGGGGAATAAGACAGAGCAATGCCAAGAGGCATGTAGCATCAAGTCCGCAACTTCCTGTATAGATTCCTAATCTTTCTATGCTTTTGCTATTCACACTATATCACACGACATAGCATAATGACGCTCAGCGTGATAAGTGTTCCGACATAGCCCGGCATCAGAAGGATAGTTGCTCCAGCACAGGGAGAAGCTTAAGCAGCATAATATGCAATTTCTTGTGTATTTTACTAAGTCTTTTTGTTCAAGGACAAGTTTACGCTCTATTACGCACGGCAGCGTAATGAGCGTAATAAGCTCCAAGATAGTCAAAGGCTAGAGAAGCACAACAGTTCGACACTTTTTCTCGTGGAGCATGGATAACTTGTCTTTACGCTCGTTACGCGGCGGTGCGTACCATTGCGTATGTCATCATTAAAGCTAGGCATTATTTACGCTTCATCACGCGCAGCTGCGTAGTGAGCGTAAGTTACACATTGTTTACGCTTCATCACGCATAGCTGCGTAGTGAGCGTAAGTTACACATTGTTTACGCTTTGTTACGCGCAGCTGCGTAGTGAGCGTAAGTTGCACATTATTTACGCTTTGTTACGCGCAGTTGCGTAGTGAGCGTAAAACAATTTTGAGCTTATTGTTTTTTACACCGGATTACGCTCATACACGCAATACAACGCGAATGAGTGTAATATAGCCTGAAAGCAATTAAAGCACGCTCAGCACGTACCTGCTCTTCACACGCACAACACACAAACGAGCGTGTTGTGCGTAGTCATAGTCTGACTTAAAATGGTCATGCCAACAGGACCCACAATATCCAAGACCCACATCATCAGGGTTGTGCCTTTTTCACCAAGCGTCGCGGCCTATAAATACCTCAGTTGACAAAGATACAAGGGTTGGCAAATCAAAGAAGAAAAAGAATATTTCTGAGCACCGGAGCACTTAGCACTTTGGAGCAGAGATACAGAGAACAGCGCTTTGGTAATCGTTGACATTATCACCTTACAGCCGAAGCAAAGTACAGTTCGCTTTGAGCACCTGTGACAGGAGTAATCGTTCTGCTGAAAAGACTCTATCAATCAGAAACAATTGATCGGTAGACGTCAAAGATTGGCCTGCCTTGCATCTCAGCTTTAGCCCACGAGGTAGATCGGACTTCTGTTTAGACCATTTTGCTTGTTCTTTTGTGCTTGTTTCACATCCTATAATCGGGGATTCCCCAGTGCAATTTCTCATACAAAATATACACTTTTAAGTCAAAGCGTAGATCTTGAAGCTACGTGCATCTCTTATGTCAGCCTCCTTTTATCGTGTTTAGCATTATCACCGTTGCAATCCGTCTACATCGTTTTCCCCTTGTTTTACGACTCCTCGAACCAGATCGCTTTCTTTTTACGTAATTTTCATTGTTTTACTGACCCGTAAGTCCCTGTCTGATCGACAAGATCGTTCAGGGCACCGCAGATTCGTTTTTCCAGCATAGCCCTCGCGTGGATCCGTGGCTAAAACTGTGTACGCCGGAACCTCGGTCGGTATTTCCAGCTGCCGACGTTTTCCATCGCTACAGTTTTATGGCGCTAGAAGGAGGGCCTTCAAGCTCCGATCCGGACATTTCGGGTAGCCCTGGTAGAGATCCATACCCTAAACCATAGACGTAATACCTCTAGGGAAGTCTACGGTCAATCGTGTGGTATAGATCGATCGCAAAGACGGTTTCTTTGAAATCCTACAGGGTAGAAAGCCTTTTTGTGCTTTTTGTTGCCAGCCATTTTCTTTTAGATCCGATTACCAGTTACTCTCGATTTCATCGATCAATGGATTCCTTTTACTCAAACACAACCACCATGGGCACTACTGATCTGGGTGTCGCACCTGTGAATCCTACGGTGGTCACAGGACCAGCTCCTGGTGCAACGGGACCTCAGGGACCATTGCGCCGTTCATTGAGGCTTCAGGGGAAAGAGCCTATCTTCACGGTTATAACCCCTAAAGAATACAATTTCATACGCGTCAAGATCTAGGCGAGGCTGGCTCTTAGCCGAGCTGAGCTGGAGGCGAAGCGAAACTTTGAGGTGCTCCACCGAGGGGACTATGATTTTAAGCCGAAAGCCTACGACATAATCCCCTTGACCAAACATCAACACGAACTTATTGCACAGTTGGTCATGGCTAGAGGCCAGAGTTCACAACCTATGCTGGAGCCCCAGCATGAGGAAGAGGCAGAGGATGAATTTGTGGCCCTGTCGGAACATTCGTTCCATACTCTGACGCCCCACACGTACGTAAATCTGTTGTTCCCTTTCAACGGAGAGGCAGCCTCTCTGGACTCAGCCATGACTGCACAAACGCAAATCCCTGTCCTTCCACAGGCCAACGCGTAGCCGTCTGGGTTGCAAACACAACTACCGCACCACGTAATTAGTATCCTAGCGGTGATCCCAGCAGCCGTTGCACCCCGTTTCATCCCGCAGATACAACCCCATAACGTATCTGTAACACGCCCGGCTCAAACCATGCCGCTTCCGCATCCGCAAACTCAATAGATACCCGCGACCGCTCAGCCCCAAACATACATCCAGTAACCTGCCGCAGGTCAGTGGGCCAACCCAGCGGTGCAACATGCTCAGTCTGTGGTGCACGGCGTGCAGCCCCCGGTTGCATCGGTAACGCAGGCTCCACAGAGGATCCCACAGTATACCTATCCCTATTTTTTGCAGCAGGCAACTGCCAACCCCTCTGCCCAAACCAGTAGGTGGTGGTCTTCACAGGCCCCTCCGCCTGTAGGGATCCCCACCCAGCCAGCAGCCAGCCAGCCTCTTCCGTTGTTTCCGTTTCCTGGCACCGCCCTCCCAGTCCAACCTCCTGTGCCTGCTGCACAGACACCTCCATTAACAGGTCTAGACCAGGCTTTCCAGCTTATCCAGACACTTACCGAGGAGGTTCAACGCCTCAAGACCGTTGGATCTGATACCATTCAGATCATGGACTTCTATCAGGATGATCCGATCAATCCAGTGGTCCCCGTGTTGTCATTGCCACCAGGGATGTCCCTCCCTTATTTTACCAAGTATAATGGAGAGGGGAATCCCAACACCCATCTAGCCACCTTCAGGTCTAAATCTTTGTTGTTACAATAGTGGCTACACACTTTAATCCGAGTCTTCGCGATGTCTTTAACAGGGAAGGCTTTAGACTGGTATAGAGCTCTCCCACGCTCTTCCATTTCAACCTTGGAAGAGCTGCTGACTCAATTTGTGACCCGTTTTAAATACAACCTGAAACTGGAAGTCACGTTGGAACAGCTTATGGGGGTGAAACAAGACCCGCTCGAGCCAGTCCAAAAATTTATACAGCATTGGAATGCTACCTTGAATGAGATCCGTGACCCGATCGCGGACTCCCATCTATTGGCTATATTCAAGGGAGCAGTCAACGACTTTATTAAGTC
>MNCI01003574.1:213747-229563 GCA_015680685.1 Gnetum montanum | reverse complement strand
AGGCATTATTTACGCTTCATCATGCGCAGCTGCGTAGTGAGTGTAAGTTACACATTGTTTACGCTTCATCACGCACAGCTGCGTAGTAGCGTAAGTTACACATTGTTTACGCTTCATCACGTGCAGCTGCGTAGTGAGCATAAGTTACACATTGTTTACACTTTGTTACACGCAGCTATGTAGTGAGCGTAAGTTGCACATTATTTATGCTTTGTTACGCGCAGTTGCGTAGTGAGCATAAAACAATTTTGAGCTTATTGTTTTTTACACCGGATTACGCTCATACACGCAATACAACGCGAATGAGTGCAATACAACCTGAAAGCAATTAAAGCGCGCTCAGCACGTACCTGCTCTTCACACGCACAACACGCAAACGAGTGTGTTGTGCGTAGTCACAGTCTGACTTAAAATGGTCATGCCAATAGGACCCACAATATCCGGGACCCACGTCATCAGGGTTGCGCCTTTTTCACGAAGCGTCGCGGCCTATAAATACCTCAGTTGACAAAGATACAAGGGTTGGCAAATCAGAGAAGCAAAAGCATATTTCTGAGCACCAGAGCACTTAGCACTTTGGAGTAGAGATACAGAGAACAGTGCTTTGGTAATCGTTGACATTATCACCTTACAGCCGAAGCAGAGTACAGTTCGCTTTGAGCACCAGTGACAGGAGTAATCGTTCTGCTAAAAAGACTCTATCAATCAGAAACAATTGATCTGTAGATGTCAAAGCTTTAGCCCACGAGGTAGATCGGACTTCTGTTTAGACCGTTTTGCTTGTTCTTTTATGCTTGTTTCACATCCTGTAATCGGGGATTCCCCAGTGCAATTTCTCATACAAAATATACACTTTTAAGTCAAAGCACAGATCTTGAAGCTACGTGCGTCTCTTATGTCAGCCTCCTTTTATCGAATGGATTAACAAGATTCCCACTATCCCTACCTACTATCTAGTGAAACCACAGCCAAGGGAACAGGCTTGGTAGAATCAGTGGGGAAAGAAGACCCTGTTGAGCTTGACTCTAGTCTGACTTTGAGAAATGACTTAAGAGGTGTAGAATAAGTGGGAGCTGCTCGCGGCGCAAGTGAAATACCACTACTTTTAACGTTATTTTACTTACTCCGTTGGTCTGGAACGGGGCACAGCCCTGGCTTTTCGACCCAAGATGCACCTCGGTGCTTCGATCTGCGTGGAAGATAGAGTCAGGTGGGGAATTTGGCTGGGGCAGCACATCTGTTAAAAGATAACGCAGGTGTCCTAAGGNACGTGACCTGCGGTAGGGGCAGCTTTGTTGCTCTCGTTGGCATGTGTTGATGGTACCCCCTGGTCCTCCTTGCACGGTGGGGGCACTGGGGGCCATGCAGTTTCATTTCGAGCGGTCGATGAGAAGAATCCTTTGCAAATGACTTAAATACATGATGGGGTATTGTAAGTGGCAGAGTATCCTTGCTACCACGATCCACTGAGATTCGGCCTCTTATCATCGAGATTCATGATCCTCAGTCTCTCTCCCTCATCCTCTTCTTCGAGCATTCTCTTTCACTTTTTCTCCCTCCACAGACACCTCACTATGTTTCATCCCCTCACCAAAATCCTCGTCTCGTGGGGTCATGCATTTGTTTTAAGAGAGATGTGTGTCTTCCCCTTCACAGGCACATGCATCATCACACACACACATGTGCATGCGCGAGTCCCTTTCTTCTGAGGCAAATCCTAGTCCATCGGAATATGTTTTTTGATCTCGCGATTAGGAAACTCACCTGTGCGGGGCCCTTTTGTTCATTTGCATTGTGTTGGCAGCGAACGTCCCCTCTTCCTGTGAGGTCACACGAAGTCGATGGCTGCAATGCAACCTTCCTGAAGACCATGAGGTTTCCACTTTCGCCCATGACCCTCGTGGCCAAATTTCCAAGGGTGCAGCATGGGGAGAGGTAGCGTTCTCACTGGGATCATTGCACGGTTCTCTCGCAATAGTGCGCTCTCCAAGGGAGCACCTCACAAAGATGTGTTGGCACGAATGCTCCCACGAGACCAAGTGTGTTTGCCAAATGGACCCCTGTGACCAAGCGTTGGCCGAATGGGGAACCCTTGAGACCAAATTTATAAGGGTGAAAAATATGATTTGGCTGAAACTAGCCCAATCAACATATAGGTGGAGAGGTAGCATTCTCCCTGGGAGCACCTCGCATAGTTGCATTGGCACGAGCGCTCTCACTAGACCAAGTGTTGGCCCAACGGTCCCTCGTGACCAAGTGTGGGCCGAATGGTCCCTCGTGACCAAGGGTTGGCCCAACGGACCCTCGTGATAAAGTTTACAAGGGTGAAGGATGGTATGGTTGAAACTAGCCCAATCAACATATGTCTGAAGAGGTAGCGTTCTCCCTGGGAGCACTGCACAGTGCTCTCCCTAGGAGCACCTCGCATAGCTGCGCTAGCACGAGCGCTCTCATGAGACCAAGTGTTGGCCCAACGGACCCTCGTGACCAGATTTACAAGGGTGCAGGATGGTATGGCTGAAACTGGCCCAATCAACATATGTTGGGAGGGGTAGCATTCTCCCTCGGAGCACTGCAGGGTGCTCCCGCGAGAGTGCTCTCCATGGGAGCACCTTGCATAGCTGCGTTGGTCCAAGTGATGGCCCAACAGACCCTCATGACCGAGTGTTGACCAAACAGTCCCTCGTGACCAACTGTTGGCCCAACGGTCCCTTGTGACCAAGGGTTGGCCCAACGGGACCATCGTGACCAAGGGTTGGCCCAACGGACCCTCATGACCAAGTGTTGGCCAAACGGTCCCTCATGACCAACTGTTAGCCCCACGGTCCCTCGTGACCAACTGTTGGTCCCACGATCCCTCGTGACCAAGCATTGAACCAGCGGTCCCTCGTGACTGAGTGTTGGCCCAATTATCCCTCGTGATCAAATTTACAAGGGTGCAGGATGGTATGGCTGAAATTGGCCCAATCAACATATGTGTGGAGAGGTAGCATTCTCCCTGGGAGCACTACAAGGTGCTCCCGTGAGAGTGCTCTCCATGGGAGCACCTCGCATAGCTGTGCTGGCATGAGCGCTCTCACGAGATCAAGTGTTGGCCCAAGGGTCCCTCGTGATCGAGTGTTGGGCAAACGGAGCATTGTGACAAAGGGTTGGCCCAATGAACACTCGTGACCAAGTGTTGGCCCAATGGTTCCTCGTGACCAAGTGTTGAACCAACGGTCCCTCATGATCAAGTGTTGAACAAATGGTCCCTCATGACCAAGTGTTGGCCCAACAGACCATCATGACCAAGTGATGGCCGAACGGACCCTCAGAACCAAGTGTTGTCCAAACGGACCCTCGTGACCAAGAGTTGGCCCAACGGACCCTCGTGTCTAAGTGTTGGTCTAACGGTCCCTTGTGACCAAGTGTTGGCCCAACAGTCCCTCGTGACCAAGTGTGGGCCAAATGGTCCCTCGTGACCAAGGGTTGCTCCAATGGTCCCTCATGACCAAGTGTTGGCCCAACAGTCCCTCGTGATCAAGGGATGGCCCAACGGACCCTTGTGACAAAGGGTTGGCCAAACGGTCCCTCATCACCAAATTTATAAGGGTGCAAGATGGTACGGCTGAAACAGGCCCAATCAGCATATATGGGGAGAGGTAGCATTCTCCCTAGGAGCACCGCACGGTGCTCTCGTGAGAGTGCTCTCCATGGGAGCACCTTGCGTAGCTGCATTGGCACGAGTGCTCTCACATGACCAAGTGATGGCCCAACGGACCCTCGTGACCAAGCGTTGAACGAACGGTCCCTTGTGATGAGGAATTGAACCAACGATCCCTCATGACCAAGTGTTGGCCCAACAGACCATCTTGACTGAGTGGTAGCCCAACGGACCCTCGTGTCCAAGTGTTGACCCAACGGACCCTCATGTCCAAGTGTTGGCCCAACAGTCCCTCGTGACCAAGTCTGGGCCAAATGGTCCCTCGTGACCAAGTGTTGGCCCAACGGTTTCTCGTGACCAAATTTATAAGGGTGCAGGATGGTATGGCTGAAACAGGCCTAATCAACATATATGGGGAGAGGTAGCATTCTCCCTGGGAGCATCGTATGGTGCTCTCGCGAGAGTGCTCTCCATGGGAGCACCTTGCATCGCTACGCTAGCACGAGTGCTCTCATGGGACCAAGTGATGGCCTAATGGACCCTCATGACCAAGTGTTGGCCAAACAGTCCCTCGTGACCAAGCGTTGAACGAATGGTCCCTCGTGACCAGGCATTGAACCAACGGTCCCTCATGACCAAGTGTTGGCCCAACAGACCATCGTGACCAAGTGATAGCCCAACGGACCCTCATGTCCAAGTGTTGGCCCAACGGTCCCTCGTGACCAAATTTATAAGGGTGCAGGATGGTATGGCTGAAACAGGCCCAATCAGCATATATGGGGAGAGGTAGCGTTCTCCCTGGGAGCACCGCACGGAGCTCTCGTGAGAGTGCTCTCCATGGGAGCACCTTGCATAGCTGCGCTGGCACGAGCACTCTCACAAGATCAAGTGATGGCCCAACAGACCCTCATGATCTAGTGTTGGCCAAATGGTCCCTTGTGAGCAAGCATTGAACCAACGATCCCTCATGACCAAGTGTTGGTCCAACAGACCATCATGATCGAGTGATAGCCCAACGGAACCTCGTGACCAACTATTGGCCAAACAAACCCTCATGACCAAGGGTTGGCCCAACAATCCCTCGTGACCAAGCGTTGAACCAGTGGTCCCTCGTGACCAAGTGTTGGCCCAATGGTTCCTCATGACCAAATTTATAAGGGTGCAGGATGGTATGGCGGAAATTGGCCCAATCAACATATATGGGGAGAGGTAGTGTTCTCCCTGGGAGCAGCGCACGGTGCTCTCATGAGAGTGCTCTCCATGGGGAGCACCTCACATAGCTATGTTGGCACGAGCGCTCTCACGAGACCAAGTGATGGCCTAATGGACCCTTATGTCCAAGTGATGGTCCAACAGACCCTCGTGACCAGGCGTTGAACCAACGGTCCCTCATGACCAAGCGTTGGCCCAACAGACCATCGTGACCAAGTGATGGCCCAGCAAAACCTCATGACCAATTGTTGGCCAAACAGTCCCTCGTGACCAAGGGTTGGCCCAATGGTCCCTCATGACCAAGTGTTGGCGCAATGGTCCCTCATGACCAAGTGTCGGCCAAACGATCCCTCGTGACCAAGGGTTGGCCCAACGGTCCCTCGTGACTGTACCGCTTGAAATCATCAGTCTCTAGCTGGAAGGGAACAGAGACCATGGGATCACAAGGCACGCACAGAAGACCCTACCTTCACTTGAGGGTGAGCTGGAATGCACGAAGGTAGAGTACCTTGGGTGGTCCACACGCGGATCAGACAAGGATTTACCCGAACGTATGTCGAAGCGCTATACGCTGGGTTATGCGTAAACGGCGTAAACGAGTGTGTAAATAGTGTAACAGATGTGAACAGGACGTAAATGTGAATGAGTGTAAATAGAAAAGCGTGCAAGAAATTAGCGTAAATTGTAAAAAATGGTATTAAAGAGTCAAAGTACAGTGCATTGGTCTAACGTAGTTGTGATGAACACAAGGTGGATGAAAAGCCCCGGTGGATGCAGGGATGACTCAGCTGGTTCACACAGTAGGCGGAGCGTGGAGACTGTGTGCATGACGTACAGGGAATTCTAGCGTAAGAGGGTTTTTTAGCTCTGGTGTGCAGCGTAAATGTCTCTCATATGCTCTGGGATGTTTGCCAACCATCCTTGTTGAAGTGGAAAATCATGGTTTTTATACCGGTTGTTACGCTAGACTCAGGTTAGAAGACATGTGGCGTGTTGACCGAGTGCATACAATTTACAAATGTACAACATATTACATCTGCTGGGCGTATACGCGGGGCGTATATGCTATATCAAGCCGGCGTACACGCTGGGCGTATACGTTGGACGTGCTGGGCATGTGTGAACTTGAGTGGAGATGCTATGGATGCTGGGCGTACACGCTGAGTGTATATGCCAACAATGACTCGGCATATATGCTAGGCATGTACGCTGATGGTTGTCGACTTGCTTCAATTCTTGCTCTTCGGTGCTATCTTCATTCTATCTTTGGAGATTCCATGTCGGGCGTAAACATTCTCTGTACCCGCCGAGCGTACATGTGGAGGCGTGTACATCGGGCGTGTAAGTCAGATGTCTATGCTGGGCGTATACGCTATTGATGCTGGGCATATACGCTGGGTGTATATGCTGGTACTGCTTACTTAGTGAAAACTAAGCGTTTTGATCCCAAAGTTGCAATGTGTGACACCAAATGTAGTCGTGGTTGTCCATGGGTCCCAGGGACCTGCTTCTTGTTGGAGAAGTACCAAGCTCAAAATTTTGTGGTGTTTCATTGGCCCCTCTTTGTTGATGCTTGGAGGAATCGACCCGAGAAGTATCAACAAAGAAGTGCAAAACACCACAAGCAACTTGATATAGACTTTGTTCTTTGCCACTTGACTAAACATCATTGCACCATGTTCAGTAGTACATGGGATTGAACAAGTGAAATTTGTAGTTGGTAGGAGGAAAGAGATTGTGGGGATTGGTGACTCCCCAGGGAATTATGCTGGGAGATGGGATGCTCGGGTGTGCGGCACGCTGGTCCTTGTCAATAGCCATGGTTTAGCAGACTCGGGATTCAGACATGTGATGTGCGTCCTTTGGTGGAACAAGGCTCTTGGTTAGTGTTCAAGAGAACTTGTTGGCAAGACCAAAGCCACAAGAGGATGTGTTACATTCTTTGGAGGAATAGGGCCCGTGTTTAATGTTTAGGGGGGGACCTATTGGCGGAGAGCCAAAGCCATGTAACTAGATGCTTCTTGACCGTTTTGGACATGAGTACTTGGTTTTGAGACAACTGCCTTTCCACCTGGGGGCTTATATGGGAAGTGCCAAGGGTCTCGCTTCTTTTTTTTGGAGATTTGCATTGATCTTGTACTCATGCTCAGGTGCCAGGTCGTGTGTTGCAACTACTGTAACGTGTTGCAGTGTGCAACAGTGTGCTCAAAGTTTTGAATGTATTCGGTGTATCAGAGGTTGGGAAACAGATAGTAAATATATTGGGAATGGGAATGTACTAGTGAATGGTTTGATTTAGTCCCACCATGTGTGTTGTGAACATTATCCCATCTTGCTACTTATGATGAGGTGCATTCTTGTGTGACAACTTCGGGGTATCATCCTTCAAACACAACTCCAAGGAAACAAGAAAATCATTGGGTGAATAAACAAGCTTAGATTTGAACGGCTGCAGATGGAACAAGAGTACTGGAGGGAATTCTTAGAACTGTGTATGAATGGCGGCGATGTTGATGAGATTGTGTGCTAGTGAACGATGCGGTGATTCTGATGAATGAGTGTGGTTGTGGAGTGAAGAGCCGGAGATGAACGTGCCAGTTTATAGTCTTAGCGGACCATGCAGAGGCAAGCTAGTTTATAGTCTTAGCGGACTCTGATGGTTGTGACGATGGTGGTTTACTATCATGCCAGACGGATGCTAGTTTATCATCATTGTAGACACTGTGGGGTATCAGTTTATTGTCATGATGCCAGGACAGTTGTGGTGTCAGTTTTAAGTCATAACCTAGGACTGTTCTATGGTATCAGTTTACCTTCATGATTCTAGGACGAGCTGTGGTATTAGTTTATAGTCGTGATCCCAGGACTTGCACGTACCTGAGCTTGTACTCAAACATAAAATGGTTTTAGGAACACATGATTGGTTGGATTGGCAAGCTCGTTTCCTTCCTTATCAGCTAGTTTGAATGTTCCATTGTCAAATTCTTTAATGACCAAGTAAGGCCCTTCCCATTTGGCTAAGAATTTGTCCAGGTGTTCCCGAATAGCTTTGAGCACAAGGTCACCAACTTTGATAGGGCGCTTGTTGATGTCATGCCAATGTCATTACCGTTGTTGTTTTTGGTACCATTTGATCTGATCGAGGGTGCACATGCATTCTTCCTCCACCGAGTTAAGATCAACGATGCGTAGATCATTGTTCTACCCATCGTCGAGGAGTCCGGAGAGTGTTATCCTTAATGATGGTACCTGCAGTTCCAAAGGTAAAACAGCTTCTGAACCGTAAACCAGACTATATAGTGTCTTACCTATCGATGTTCAGTGCGTAGTACAGTATGCCCATAATGTGTACACCAATTGTTCGTGCCACTTCCTCTTGCTTTGGGTAAGCATTTTCTTAAGTATTGCAATAATTGTCTTGTTTGTTGTTTTCGCTTGTCCATTGCTCTGAGGATAGTAAGGGGATGAAAATGAGTGTTTGATCCCTAAGTTTTCATAAAAGGTTTTGGTTTCGACACTGCTAAATTTTGGCCCATTGTCAGTGATGATTGTCATGGGAATGCCAAAGCGGGTTACAATGTTTTCTAGAATAAAATTGCACACGTGTTTGGATGTATTTTTTCGAAGGGGAGCAGCTTCTACCCACTTCGTAAAATATTCGGTTGCGGTTATGATGAAACTATGCCCTGCAGAAGATGAGGGTGTTATTGGGCCGATAAGGTCCAATCCCCACTTTTAAAAGGGCCATGTGATTTGTGCTGTATGCAACTCATTTGGTGGGACATGTATTAGATTGCTGTGTTTTTGGCAAGTATTGCATGTTCTGACTTTGGAGAGATAGTCGTATTCCATGTGCGGCCAATAGTAGCCTAAGCGCCTGATTTTCGTTTCCATGGCTTTTGGTGCTATGTGTTCTCCACATAGTCCCTCATGTACCTGATCGATAATGGTTTGGGCATCAATACTATTGACACATGTTAGCAATATGCCTTCGTAGGATCGACGACACAGTGTGTCCCCTACCAAGGTATATTTCTTAGAACATTTCCGCATGGTGTCTTTCTGTGCATATGTTAGATGTCGTGGTGTTTCTCCACGTAGAAGGTATTCTTTTATGTCATCATACCATTCTACCACGTGTGTTGTACTAACAGATGCGATTGGCAACGTGTCGGGAGTATTGGTTATCAGTTTGGCACAATTGATTACGGAGCTTGGTAATGCGTGGAACATGTCTGGCGATATGTTTAATGCTAATGTGGCTAACGCATCTGCGATGGTGTTATCATTTCTAGAAAAGTGTTGCACATCGATGTTTTTGAATCGCCTCATTAGGTGTTTTTCCAAGTTGCAGTATGGTTGTAAGTGCTGGGCTTTGCATGTATAGACGTCTGTGACTTGGTTTATGACCAGTTGCAAGTCTCCTCTAACTACAAGCCATGTGATATTTGAAGCCAGTGCTGCCATGAGGCCTCTAAGGAGACCTTCGTACTCTGCTATGTTGTTCGTACAATGAAAGTTGAAACGATAGGCAAAGGGTCGGATCTCCTCGGAGGGATAGGTGATGACAGTGGCTGCACTTCCTCCTCGAGAGGTGGATGCTCCGTCAAAGTTTAGGATGGCATCGTAGTTGTTGGGCACTATTTCTATGGCACTTATATTCTCATCCGGGAATTCTGGCTCTATAGTCGCTTGATCGTGTGTTGGTGATGTGGCCATTTGGTTTGCTATGGCTTGACCCTTGACTGATGATTGCGCTACGTAGTACAGGTCAAACTCGGCTATCATGGCTTTCCACCGGGCTATTCGACTTGTTTCGTAAATATTCCTTGTTATGGCTCTTAGTACATTGTCCTTGCAAATTATGTAAACCTGGTTATGGAAGAGGTAATGTCGCCATTTTCTTAAAGAAAAGACCAAAGCTAAACATGACTTCTCCACATCGTTGTACTTTTTCTCATGGGCAACTAATGCATGGCTCAAGTAATATATAGGGACTTCGGTTCCATCATCTTGTTTCTAGCAAAGCATAGACGCGATTGACGATTCTGAAGTGGCAAGGTAGATGTAAAACGGTTTATCGTTTTTGGGTGGGTAAACCGTAGGAAGTCGGGCAAGTGTTGTTTTGATGTTTTCAAATGCTTCTTGACACTACGGAGTCCATTCAAAATGGGTGTTTTTGTGTAATAGGTGGTTCATATGTTTTAGTTTGTCCCTCAATTTTTCTATGAAGCGCCTGATAAACTGCAATCTACCTTGTAGACCTCGAAGTTTGGTAAGGTTGCCTAGTGGTTTCAGGTTTGTTATGGCCTTAACCTTATCGGGGTCCACCCGTATTCCTACCTCTGATGCTATAAATCCAATCATTTTGCCTGTTTTGACACCGAAGACACACTTTCTTGGGTTAAGTCTTAGTTCATAATTCAAACAACGCTTTAGGACTAAGTTGAGATCTTGTACATGTTGTTCTTCTATTTTTGACTTAACCACAATGTCATCCATGTAGTCGTTGAGTGAGTGTAATATGTAATCACTAAAGATAAATGTCATCGCTCTTTGCTACGTGGCCCCAGCGTTCTTGAGACCAAAGGGCATCATTTTGTAACAAAAGGTTCCCCATGGTGTCATAAAGGTTGTCCGAAGCTGATGCTCCAGGTTGATACATATTTGATTATATCCCGAGAAGCCATCCATGAAGGATAATAGTGCGTGGCCAATAGTTGAGTCAACAAGTTGGTCGATGCTGGGTAGAGGAAAATCATCCTTTATGGTTGCTACATTTAAATCCCGGAAGTCAATGCACAAAAGAATGCTTCCGTTCTTCTTCGGAACAATTACCATGTTGGACACCCACTCGGCGTAATCGACAGCCCGAATGAAACCAGCTTGATAAAGCTTGGTGATCTCATTGCGAACTGCCAATGCCACCTTGGGCTTAACCTTTCGTGCTTTTTGTTTTACCGGTCTCAACTTTGGGTCAAGGATAATATTGTGTTGGACAATTCGGGGATCTAGCCCGGGCATGTCTGTGTAGGACCAAGCGAATGCTTTCATATTTTCCCTAAGCACATTCTCAATGTCTTTGGCCAAGTGCAGTTGTAATAATGTGCTTAATTTTAATACTTTGATTTCCCCATCAAGCATGGTAATGGGGGTTTCGGCCAATGGGTCTTCGGTGATATTCTCTGCCTCTATGTCAAGGAATTTTGTCATGCCTTTGTAATCGTCTGTTATTTGCTGTGTGGAGGCTATGACTACGTCTTCCGTTGATGAACTCAAGTTGATGAGATTTATATTAATGCCTCGTGTAATTTTGCCATATGGTCCGTCAATGATTAACAGTGTGGTTAAATGCTGGCAGTCCATTGAGCTTGCTCTTGCCAATAAACAGAGAGCTGAATAAGCAAAGGGGTATTGTTCTATGTCTCTTGGTGCTTTTAAACTATGTGTACATGCATAATTGTGGATTATCGTCACACCGGGACTCATAGTAGTTTAAGGCCTTACTGGGCCATAAGTGAATTGGGAAATGGCAGTTTAAGGCCGTACCGGGCCTTAATGGCAGTTTACATTAGAATGTTCAGCGTAAACATGTGAAATGGGGTCCACGGGGTAACCAGGACGTAATAATCTCTGTTTTTAATAATTTTTAATAATTTTTAAATTGTTTTCAGGAAAATTTTAGCGAAAAATGAGTAAAAAGGCACAAAATGGTAAAAAGGAGTGACGGCGGCATAAACGGCGGCATCAGCATCAGTGGAGTGCTATAAAAAGGGGGGGTTTCATTTTTTTCTTACTTTGAATCGTGAGCATAAGCGGCAGAGCGTAAACTATTAAAGCGTAAGCGTAAGCGTAAACTTGAATCGTGAGCGTAGACGCTGAAGAGTAACCCTTAGTGTAGACACCCGACACTAAACCCCAATGTAGACGCAGAGTGTAGAATTTTCAAGCGCCAGTGTAGACAGTTCTTCTCAGTGTAAACTTGTGCAATCAGTGTAAAGGAGGCCAAGATGGGCAAGGGAAAAGAAGTGGAAGGCCAGGGAAGGAAGGGTCCCGACTTGACCTTTGCGGAGGAGACTGAAGCCATGCTGCAGGGCCTGCCTAGGCCAAAGATCTCATCATGGCCTATGACATCACACAGGTAGGCTCCGATCCCTGCCTCTTATTATTTCCTTACTTCTCTTTTTCAGCGTAGATAGTCTCGACGTATACGCCGAGCGCAGAGGGTTTGTAGCGTAGAGGGTTTTCGGCATATACACCGAGCATGACTTCATAGCGTGAATTTAGTTTAGCGTAGATTGTCAGGGCGTAATCAGTTTATCAGCATAAGCATTTTTCCTACACTATTATGTCAGTGTAAGCCACAGTGTCATGAATTTTCTATGTGCGAAGTTTTGTCAGCGTGATTTGTTTGTTTTATCAGTGTAAATTCTTTTTGCTGTGATGGAATATACGTTGAGGGTTTGTTTAGCATATACGCTGTAAACTTGCTGAGGGTTTGTTGAGGGTTTGTCTTTATGATGTAAACTTACTTGTCATGTTTCTGGCGTAAACTTGTTTGTTCCGTGCCAGCGTAGATTGCTTACGCTGAAAGCGAACTTGGGCGTATACGCTGAGGGTTTCTTGGGCGTATACGCTGAGCGTGCGAAGTTTGGGCAACAGTGTGAAACAGTTCATTGTCAGCGTATACGCTGAGTTAGGTAGCGTATACGCTCAGTGTACAGCGTATACGCTGAGTTTAAGCCATGTATTACGCTAAGTGTAAACAGTTTCGTCGGCGTATACGCTGGTTTACCCGGCGTATACGCTGGTTTACGCGGCGTATACGCTGAATGTAAATAGTTAGTAAATTTTTTTAGATTTTAAGTGTCGATTTATGATGTAACCTTTTGCTTTTTGGGCTGTTTTATGGTGACATCATGATTGGTTGCAAGGACAGTAAGCTCTTCCTCCTCGTTGTTGAGCTTGTCGGGGTCTTAGCATGGGTTGCCCTCGTTGAGGCCAGGGAAGCTCCCCCGAATCTAACCGTGGATGACAACGGGGTTTGGTTCAAGGAAGGCGCATGTGAATTTCTAACCTTCCTGTTAGACAATTTCGAGGTGGCCATCTGGTTAAACTTTAGCAAGGTGATTGCACGGAGCGTGCTTGAGGCAATATTTCCGGGGGCTGCAGAGGGTGTCATGGTTTTCATACAAGACATTGACGAGGGGTCTCTTGTTAACGAGGATGGTACTACCCATGGGCCCAGGTCAAAATGCCCATTATTGTGCGTGTGGGCACTATTTCTGCGAGGGTTAGACTACCTCAACAATACCCTGTTCATAGCTGCCCGCGTGCACACAATATTCCAGAATCCTCCTAGCATAGTGTACCGAGTGGATAGGTAGGATTATTTAAGTTTATTTTTTCCTTTCGCCTTTTAGTGTTTGTTTCTTTTTTTGACATATATTTTTTTATAGGCCGAAGGTCAATCCATACGGGACATACTTTGAGGATGAGGGACTAGCTCTTGCTTGCACTGCCCTGGAGGCATTCATGATGGGCCCCAGCCTTCGTGGGATCCTACTGGGTCAAACGAAGGGAGTGATCGTCCATTTTCATAAGCAGTTTTCCAGAGCGTTCGTGATGTGCAAAGCTCGTGGGTGGCTTTATGAAGACTGATCAGACAACGAGCTAGTCTTTCCTCGTGACTTTGGCAGCACATCTAAATCCACCACTAACGGTAAGTGGTAACATTTCCTAGATGTATTAGTGGGTTTGTCCGACTATTTGGAGTTGCGCTGACATGACCATTTTAAATTGCTTTTACAGTTGATGTGCCTTCTGGTGAGGATCCGGTGACAACTGGACGAACCGATACTACCTTGTCGATGAAGTTCGGAGGGGTGACTAAGGCCCAGAAGTGGTTGCGTAGTCACACTCCTCTATCCATCATTTTTTGCCTGGATAATGCCAGCCTCATGGAGCTTTCTATGACCCCGAGTCCTGACGTATCCATAGGGGAGATGATTGGGATCGTGGACTCTTTTAATGAGTCTGTCTCATACTACAGCACCCTGATTAAGGATGTCAAGGTAGTTTTTCATCTGTCGCCCGAGTTCTTTTCAAACTTATTTGGCGTACCGGCGGATGGTTTAAATGTAGTATTAGACAGAGCCCATAAAGAGCTCCAGACGGTTCAGGAGTTGGAGGATTGGCTAGGCGTGGCCAAGGGTGCCAAGGGATTCCCAATGCAGGGGAAGGCAAAACTTGTGGAAGTGAACGAATTATATCCCCTGGTCAGAGCATGGGTATTCCCTAAAACTCTTTCCTAGGTGAAGTGTCTTGGGGTTGAGGCTGTTCGTGTCATGCGAACTATCTTGAAAATGGGCATGCGATATAACTGGACACGATTTTTGTTGTCAGGCATGCATAAGGAGATAGTGCGGTTGCATTCAAATGTCGAGGCGCAATCCCATTTCACCTTCGCATTCTTCGCCGGTTATCTTCGTCATTTTGCCGAGTTCCTGGTAGTTCGTGCAGACAACAAGTTTGTTCTATGGGATCGGGGTCAAATATCCCACCCATGGATCAATCATTTGTTTGAGACTGCAAAGTCCCAAGATGCACCTGAAGGCATTGATGAATCCGTTTCTATTACTACAGGGGGATCATCTGGCACTTCAATCCACACACATGATAGTTTGGGATTGGAGCCAGATGACGTACCCTACACTGCTAGAAGGGCAGAACGGGTTATCAAGGAGACCATTGGCCAAGCCAAGTCAAAGCTAAAGAGGCCTGAACGCACAACTGAGGAAGTCTCCGGTGTGAACCAGCCATGTGTGAAGCGCATACACTTCAAGATGCCTGGTAAGCAGACCCCGCCTGCTTATTGCCTTATCGTTTTCACTTTGTTTATAACTTTTACTTCAATCGCTTATGTGTCCTTGATGTTTTTGGCTTGATTTTAAAAAATAGTGAGGAAACAGGCTTTAGAGACTATCACCGAGGAGGAAGAGACAAACATGGAGAAGAATAATGAGGAGGAACATACGGAGAAGAGCCAGGGCGGAGGAACGGAGGAGTTAAAGGAAAATACCACTAAAACTGAACTATTGGATGATCAGGACGCTATCAACCAAATGTTCAGCAGCTTCCTTAAGGGAGATCTAGATTTGGGTGACCCCCCAGAGGTTGACAAGGATCATGGTACGTATTCCTTTTGCTTTCGTTTTGAATTGCTTGCTCAATTGTCAAACCATGGTATTTTATTTTCATGTTTTTACCTTGTTTAGATGAAGGCAATGAGACCAGGATGGTGTAGTTGGACGTACCCATGAAGATGGTTCCCCCAGAGAGGACCACTGAGGTTAGTTCATCCCGTACCCGTGAGCCATTTACTTGGTCTGAAATGCCAAGTAAGATGGATTTTGTGGCTGGAATCGCGGAGGAAGTGGTTGAACAGATCCAAGAAGCCCACCCTGACATAGGTACAAATAATTTAGAAGTTTGGAACTTCACATCTCGTTTATATTGTCCTAATATTTGTATTTTTCACGTGGGTAGGTGCTAAATTGAGATGGGATCCCTCTGAAAGCATTAGCATAGAAAGTTTAACCACACTTTCCCCAGAAGTGGAATAGGTGCCAAGGCCTGTTTACAATGGAGTTGCAGAAGGTTTTGTGCACAACGCTAAGTCGTTATGGACCTGTAGGCATTCCATTGAGCAATTGTGGCTACAGATTCAAGCAAAAGAAAGGGAAGTCTCTGAGTTGTCAGTGGAACATGATGATCTGAAGGCTCGGTACGAGTTTGCCGCTACTAAGCTAAGCGGTGATCGCTCCTGGTGAATGTCTGAGGTTACATACACAAGATATTGGAATCTACTGAATCGTCATGCGTCGCTAACTTGGAGAATGGTAGAGCGCAAAGCCCAAATTGATCTCCTGAACCTTAAATGCCAAGATTGGAAAGCCTTC
>MNCI01003574.1:192542-213631 GCA_015680685.1 Gnetum montanum | reverse complement strand
GTTGTCAACAAAGGAAAGACTTTGGTAGATGTCGACTTAGGCCTTGATGGGACGAATTGGGCCAGCATTTCAGAAGAGGAAATCCTTCATCAGCTGGAATTCAGCTTAGGGGGATCTCCTATAGTAAGTGTTTTATCCTTATGAATAATGTTTAAAATTTTGACATTTGCTTGTTCTTATGTTGGTCGTTTCTCTTTGGTATTTTCAGGATGAAGGTGGCGATGATGCCCAAGAGGCTGGCCCCAGTGGAGCAGGGGCCCCTGATACTAGTGGATCTAAAGGAAACGACCCTCCTGCCCTAGATGTTTAGCGTTTTATTTTTAAGTTTTTGTTGTTTTTTGACTCAGACTTGGGGAATTGTAACTTAAAAAATTTTGAAATGGATGAAAACAGTTGATACTTGTAATTGCACAACCTTGCATGTAAGAAATTTTTTTGTTGATTTTGTGTTTAATTGTAAACACGACACAAAAATGTAAAATGTTTTGGTTCATTTTCTGTTTTAAGTGCAATGTAGAAATGTAATTATAAGCGAAAACCAAGTACTAGTTTATGGCCATTTCGGGCCCCAGTGTAATCAGGAAATATTTTGAAGGATGCGGATAGATTTCTCAGTCGACCGATCATTGCTGATCATGGCTAGTTTTACGTCTTTGCAGACATGATAGTTTAGCATCATCTCGGACAGGGAATGTAGTTTAATAATAATTTTTTTTATTTTTCGATTTATCGTAGTTTAATGTCATTTCGGACATGTTATAGTTTAACGTCGTTTCGGACTAGGAATGTTGATATTATTTGAGTAATTTTTTAATTTTCTTCTTTTTAATGTTAGGCGATGTGTCAATGGGTATGATTCTATATTCAGCATCCCCTTCGCTGATTACGTTAAACGGTAACTCGGCCCAAGGGACATATGATGGGATGGCTTCTGGGTTGGTATTTTCAGATGTCTCAGTATTTATTGCGAATTCTACGTCAGTTTCCACTTGAGAGGTTGTATGTACAGTGTCAGATGCGGGTGTTTCTATTTTAGGTGGGTCTTGTCCCATGCTTACCAGTTGTTGCGTATTTTTGTCGTTTCGTTTAGGCTCTTCAAGTTTGACCTCCGAACCTTGGTCCATGTCCACGTGTGATGAGATAATAGGCGTAGCGACTTCCCCATGTATAATGATTTCACCACCTTCATAAGGTAGGTGGATCTCCTGGTGTACAGGAGAGGAGACAGCTCTCAGTTGGGCCAACCAGGGTCTTCCCAATATTAGGTTGAATCCGAGCATCTCATCGACTACTAGGAAGTCGGCAGATGTAGGGAACTGGTCTCCCGCTATGAAATCTAAGGTTATTGTGCCTTTTACCATTATGCGTGACCCGCTGAATGACTTTAAACATGTAGTTACAGTTGGTTTAATTAATTCAGTAAGCCCCAATTGTTCAACGATGGGATATGGTACAACATTTGTTGCGGCTCCATCATCTACGTGGACCCTTTGTATCTTGAACTGGTTGATGCGTATCGTTATGAACATGGGGGCTGTTGTTATTTCACCTGTTTTCTTGTCCACCTTAATGTTGTCGTCATGGAAGCTCAATGGTTTAGGAGTTGTCCCGTGAGGCGATTACATCACCACATGAATGGAGGGTTCATTTGGGGGCAAATCCTCGCTTACCAGGATTGACGTTAACATACGTACCAAAGCTTCCCGATGTGTTTGGGATGTTAGAACCAAGTCGTACAAGCTTAGTGAAGTGTTCTTTTGTTTCAGTGCTTGGGTGACTTGTGTCAAGGCCGTTGCAAAGTCTCTACTATTGGGGATGTTTTTATCGGTGATGACTGGGTCCATTGGGCCCAACAGTTTTATTTCACATTTTGTTCATTTGTCATTCTTGTTTGACACTGTCGTTTTAGGTGGTTCATGTTTTTCAGATGATTCACCTTTGTTACCTACGTCCGGTTGGTTGTTAGGTGACGACATAGGCACAGAGTTAAGTGGAATGGGCTTAGGTAGCCCCAGAGCTAACTGTTGGCATTCCTTCTCCACACGTTCACGTGTAAGCCTATCTGCTAGGTGTTCTAATGTGTGGCATGGAGGTAGGGCTGGTCTTGGAGCCTTGGGCTACTCTGGGACTTTTACCACATATGGAGCTGGGCGGGGTTGTGGTTGTACCATCGGATGTGATTGGTTAGGAGGCTGGCCAGGGACCCTAATGATGTAGGGGCTAGGTTTGCCTTACGCTCGTGAGGTGGAGGTTTGGTAATCATTAGGAGTTTTGAGTATCCTAACGTCATACGGGGTTGGTCGTGGTGGAGGTTGGACCTCCACTGTTGCAACCGCGGGTGGTACTCGGACTACGAAAGGGGTAGGCTGAGTATGAGGGGTTGGTGCATTTGAGGGCATGGCGGGAGGGACACGCACTATGTATGATTTTTTACGCATCATGATGTTGGATGTGGGTGTGGCCGAGGGTACTCGGACGACGTATGGTTGCTGTGGGGCACGTGGTGGTTGAGGCACGGACATGGACACAGCGAGAGGAATCTAAACTACGAATGGCCTTCTAGGTGTTTCCTGTTTATGCTCGGGGTAGATGGTGTTGATGTTAAGTATCTTAGAATCATCATCGAAGCAGATTGTGTTGATGACGTACAGTGCCTCTTTGGTGTTTAGGGGATCTTTGTACACCCCCATGGCTTGATTCTGCGGTTGGATCGGGTTGGCCGCATCAAAAGTGATTTGGCCGTCATCGATCATTCACTGAATATCCTGCTTCAAGGTGAAACAGTAATATGTACCGTGCCCGTTGCATTGATGGTAATCGCAAAAGCGAGCCATTCTAAAACCTTTGGGTACGGGAGGCTCATCTGGTGTTGCTAGGCTTGGGTTCTGTACGAGTTGACAGAACCGGTCGTGTCTCTAGATGGCCGCAAGGGATAACTATTTATGTTTCATTAGCCCATCCTTCAGGAGTTGATCGAAGAGCTGGGGTGGCTTCATTGGCAGAGGCGTATATTGAGAGGGTTCTTTCCTCTCGAAATTTTACGTACGGTTTGTTGGGTTTTGTTACGATGATGATTCTTGCGCAGTTGTGGGAGTTGGTTTATTTTAGTTAGTAGGGGTTACCAGCGATTTGTTTTGTTGTTGCGCCCCCGCTATCGCCGCTATAGTTGCCTTAGCCTTCTCTTTATCTTTTTTGGTGTGTTGATTCTTAAAGGCTAGGTATGCAGGGTCATGGCTATTTTGGGCCACTTCTTCTATGTTTTTAATTTGTACAAATGCTTGGTTAAGATTGCGCACATTAAAGTAGTATAGCTTGGATTTAAAGAAATCGTTAACGGCCCCTTTTAGAATAGTAAGCAGGTAGGTCTAGGAGATTGGCTCATGCAACTCATTAAGGGCGGTGCTCCACCTCTGAATAAATTTCTGTACAGGTTCAAGCAGTGCTTGCTTGACCTATATGAGGCTGTCCAGGGTGGCCTCAAGTTTCAAGTTGTACTTGAACCGAGTCACGAACTGGTGTAATAAGTCTTCCAAGGAGAAGATGAAATTCCTCGACAGGGCCCAATACCAGTCAAGTGCCCTCCCTGCGAGGGACATGGGGAACACTTGGAGAATGGCATGGGGCCATGCCTGGAGTAGCACGCATTCTAACCTAAATGTTATTAAGTGTGTGTTGGGGTCTGTCTCCCTATTGTATCTGGTTAGTGTTGGTAAGGAGACGCCTTTGGGCAAAGTTAAGGGTGGGACGGACGAGCTGATGGGATCATCGTGGTAGAAATCCACTACCTTCAGCTCTCCGTCGGTGGCTATTTTGAGGCATTTCACCTCATCAGTTAATTCTTGCATCAGTTTTTTGGCATCTGCCCAATCTTGGGCACTCGGTAACATGGCAACTTGAGGTTGTGGTATATTGTATGGGTTAGACTGTTGGACGGTGGGTTGAAAGGTGGAAAGTTGTGCGGCCGGGGGTGGTACTTGTGGCACGTGATAGGGGAAAGGTTATGGTTGCTGCGGTTGCGGCTGTACCAGGGGAACGTTGGCTAGTTGAACCATATGGGGTGGTATGTTATAGTGAGGAGGTTGATGTTGCTATGGTTGAGTGCCCATCGCTGCCCGTTGTCTAGCTAGGTTTTGTGGAGGGACCCCCTGTTGGGTTATGGTGATAGAAGGGGCGGCATGCATTTGAATGTGCAAGATGTAGTGAGCAGATGTGGATGCTGGTATCACGTGTGGCATCCCTATCACTCAGGGAAGAAATGCCACTCCCATGCTATTGTGAGGGGGCGGTGCTTGTGAAGATGGGCCGACTGCTGCATCGGGGATAATAGCAAGAGGGAGCATGCTGAATTGCAGGTCAGTTAGAGGTGGCACATGAGCAAATGAGGATGTATGCGATGGAGGCATTTGTGTGTGGGTGAGTCTGAGGGGTTGGAGGGGTATGATCTCCCCTGTACCAGGATGAAAAATGGGGTTAACGTGTGCTTTCGGGCTCAGAGTGTGGTAAGAATCTTCTTGTTCAGATTGAGTAGCGAATTCGTCCTCTTCCTCTAGTTGAGGCTCTAGCATAGGCTGATCCAACGAGTGACTCCTTTGTAAGAGGAGTTGTGTGACGAGCTTCAAATACTGCTCCAAAATAGGGATTACGTCATACGGGGAAGGGATGAACTCGCGCCCACCCCTGTAAAAGAGTTCAAACTGCCTCTTTACCTCCGCTTCGGCTCGGTCTACAGCCAGGCCAGCTTGTATCTTAATGCATATGAAATTATACTAATCCTAGGTGATAATGTTAGAGGCTAGGTCTCTCCCTTGCAACCTTAGGGATCGTCGGGGCCCTGCTGTGGGTTGTACCCCTGGGTGTTGCACGATGGGTTGTTGGACAGCCATGGTGCCCATGACGTCGGTTACTTGAGCTGTTGCAGCAGTGGTGTTCACGGGGTTCATGATGAATCGTTAAGGGTATGACACAGGGTAGAGGAGCGAAATTAGTGTACTTGGTACAGCGTAAACTAGGTGATGAAGTGCAGTGTATATGCTTCAACGTTCAGCATATGGCATCAGCGTAGATAACGTATACAACGTAAGGAGTGCAGCGTATACGCTAGGCAGTGTATACAGCTTTGGCGTAAAACAAAGTACAGCGTAAACAAGATAGAGTGTAAAACAGAGTTTGGAAAAAATAGAGTACGGCGTAAAACTAGGTACAGCATAGAAAATGGTTTTCCGGTTAGGTTTTAACAGGGACAGTGTAAACATTGAACAACGTAGACGCTGAACAGTTTGCGGCAGAGTTTTTAGACTGGGCTGCGTAGACGCTGGGGTTTCTATGGACAGAGTCCACATGAAGTTGGCAGCGTATATGCTAAAAGACTTGTAGAGAGTTTGAAACAGGGTAGCAAAAATGCCGATGAGCGTAGATGATGGGGAGTGTGCAGGCAAAGTTTTAGGCTGAGGCCCTCCTTCTAGCGTCAATTTCTGTACCGCCTGAAATCGTCGATCTCCGGCTAGAAGGAAACAAAGACCATGGGATCGCAAGACATGCACAGAAGACCCTACCTTCACTTGAGGGCATGCTGGAATGCATGAAGGTAGAGTACCCTGGGTGGTCTGCATTCAAATCAGACAAGGATTTACCCAAACGTATGCCAAAGTGCTATACGTTGGGTTATGTGTAAACGGCGTAAACGAGAGCGTATACAGCATAACAGATGTGAACAGGACGTAAATGTGAATGAGCGTATATAGAAAAGCATGCAAGAAATTAGCGTAAACTATAAACAATGGTATTACAGAGTCAAAGTACAGTGCACCGGTCTAACGCAGTTATGATGAACACAAGGCGGACGAAAAGCCTCGGTGGATGCAGGGATGACTCGGCTGGTTCGCACGGTAGGCGGAGCATAGAGACTGTGTGCACGGCGTACAAGGCGTTCCAGCATAAGAGGGTTTTTTAGCTCTGGTGCACAACGTAAATGTCTCTCATATGCTCTGGGATGTTTGCCAACCGTCCTTGTTGAAGTGGAAAATTAGGGTTTTTATATTGGTTGTTACGCTAGACTTGGGTTAGGAGACACGTGGCGCGTTGACCGGGTGCATACAATTTACAAATGTACAACATATTACATCTGCTGGGTGTATACGTGGGGCGTATATGCTACATCAGGCCGGTGTACACGCTGGGCGTATACGCTGGACGTGCTGGGCGTGTGTGAACTTGGGTGGAGATGCTATGGACGCTGGGCGTACACGCTGAGCATATATGCCAACAATGACTCGGCGTATACGCTGGGCGTGTATGCTGATGGTTGCCGACTTGCTTCAATTCTTGCTCTTCGGTGCTATCTTCATTCTATCTTTGGAGATTCCATGTCGGGCGTAAACATTCATCGTACTCGCCGAGCGTACATGTGGAGGCATGTACATCGGGCGTGTAAGTCGGATGTCTACGCTGGGCGTATACGCTATTGATGCTGGGCATATACGCTGGGCGTATACGCTGGTACTGCTTACTTAGTGAAAACTAAGCATTTTGATCCCAAAGTTGCAATGTGTGACACCAAATGTAGCCATGGTTGTCCATGGGTCCCAGGGACCTGCTTCTTGCTAAAGAAGTTCCAAGCTAGAAATTTTGTGGTGTTTCAGTGACCAAGTGTTGGCCCAATGGTCCCTCATGACCAAGTGTTGGGCAAACGGTCCCTCATGACCAAGGGTTGGCGAAACATTCCCTCATGACCAAGTGTTGGCCAAAAGGACCCTTGTGACTAAGGGTTGGCCCAACGGTCCCTCGTGAGCAGGCATTGAACCAACGGTCCCTCATGACCAAGTGTTTGCCCAACAAACCATCGTGACCGAGTGATAGCCCAATGGAACCTCGTGACCAACTATTGGCCAAACAGACCCTTGTGACCAAGGGTTGGCCCAATGGTCCCTCATGACCAAGTGTTGGTCCAACGGTCCCTTGTGACAAAGTGTTGGCCCAACGGTCCCTCGTGACCAAATTTATAAGGGTGCAGGATGGTATGGCTGAAACTGGCCCAATCAGCATATATGGGGAGAGGTAGCATTCTCCCTGGGAGCACCGCATAGTGCTCTCGTGAGAGTGCTCTCCATGGGAGCACCTTGCATAGCTGCGCTAGCACGAGTGCACTGCACGGTGCTCTCGCACGATTGCTCTCCATGGGAGCATCTCGCATAGCTGCGTTGGCACGAAAGCTCTCACGAGACCAAGTGATGGCCCAACAGACCCTCATGACCAAGTGTTGGCCAAACAGTCCCTCGTGACCAACTATTGTCCAAACGGTCCCTCGTGACCAACTGTTGGCCCAATGGTCCCTCGTGACCAAGCGTTGAACCAGCGGTCCCTCGTGACCACACTTGGTCACGAGGGTGCAGGATGGTATGCCTAAAACTGGCCCAATCAGCATATATGGGGAGAGGTAGCGTTCTCCCTGGGAGCACCGCATAGTGATCTCGTGAGAGTGCTCTCCATGGGAGCACCTCGCATAGCTGCGTTGGCATGATCGCACTCACGAGACCAAGTGATGGCCCAACAGACCCTCGTAACCAAGTGTTGGCCAAACGGTCCCTCGTGACCAAGGGTTGGCCCAACCATCCCTGGTGACCAACTGTTGGACCAAAGGACCCTCGTGACCATGTGTTGGTGCAACGGTCCCTCGTGACCAAGTGTTGGCACAATGTTCCATCGTGACCAAGTGTTGGCCAAACGGACCTTGGTGACCAAGGGTTGGCCCAACGGTCCCTCGTGACCAAGTGTTCGCCAAGCAGTCCCTCGTAACCAAGATTTGGCCCAACGGTCCCTCATGACCAACTATTGGCCAAACGGACCCTCGTGACCAAGGGTTGGCCCAACCATCCCTGGTGACCAACTGTTGGACCAAAGGACCCTCGTGACCATGTGTTGGTGCAACGGTCCTTCGTGACCAAGTGTTGGCCAAACAGACCCTAGTAACCAAGGATTGGCCCAACGATCCCTCGTGACCAAGTGTTGGCCCAATGGTCCCTCATGACCAAGTGTTGGTCCAATGGTCCCTCGTGACCAAATTTATAAGGGTGCAAGATGGTATGGATGAAGCTGGCCCAATCAACATATATGGGGAGAGGTAGCATTCTTGCAGGGAGCACCGTATGGTGCTCTCGTGAGAGTGCTCTTCATGGGAGTACCTTGCATAGCTGCGCTGGCACAAGCACGCCCACGAGACCAAGTGATGGCCCAATGGACCCTAGTGACCAAGTGATGGCCAAACAGACCCTTGTGACCAAGTGTTGGTCAAATGGTCCCTCGTGACCAAGCGTTGAACCAGCGGCCCCTCGTGCCCACACTTGGTCACGAGGGTGCAGGATGGTATGCCTAAAACTGGCCCAATCAGCATAGATGGGGAGAGGTAGCGTTCTCCCTGGGAGCACCGCATAGTGCTCTCGTGAGAGTGCTCTCCATGGGAGCACCTCTCATAGCTGCGCTAGCACGAGTGCTCTCACAAAACCATGCGATGGCCCAATGGACCCTCATGATCAAGTGATGTCCCAGCGGTCCCTTGTGACCAAGGGTTGGCCAAACGGACCCTCGTGACCAAGGGTTGGCCTAATCGTCCCTTGTGACCAATAGTTGGACCAACGGTCCCTCGTGACCAAGTGTTGGCCCAACAGTCCCTCGTGACCAAATTTATAAGGGTGCAGGATGGTATGGCTGAAACTGGCCTAATCAGCAGATATGGGGAGAGGTAGCATTCTCCCTGGGAGCACCGCATAGTGCTCTCGTGAGAGTGCTCTCCATGGGAGCACCTCGCATAGCTGCGCTAGCACGAGTGCTCTCACAAAACCATGCGATGGCCCAATGGACCCTCATGATCAAGTGATGTCCCAGCGGTCCCTTGTGACCAAGGGTTGGCCAAACGGACCCTCGTGACCAAGTGTTGGCCCAACAGTCCCTCGTGACCAAATTTATAAGGGTGTAGGATGGTATGGCTGAAACTGGCCTAATCAGCAGATATGGGGAGAGGTAGCATTCTCGCTGCGAGCACTGCACGGTGCTCTCATGAGAGGGCTCTCCATGGGAGCACCTCGCATACCTTCACTGGCACAAGCACTCTCATGAGACCAAGTGATGGCCCAATGGACCCTAGTGACCAAGTGATGGCCAAACAGACCCTTGTGACCAAGTGTTGGTCAAATGGTCCCTCGTGACCAAGCGTTGAACCAGCGGCCCCTCGTGCCCACACTTGGTCACGAGGGTGCAGGATGGTATGCCTAAAACTGGCCCAATCAACATATATGGGGAGAGGTAGCATTCTCCTTAGGAGCACCTCACATAGCTACGCTGGCACAAGCACTTTCACGTGACCAAGTGATGGCCCAACAGACCCTCGTAACCAAGTGTTGGCCAAACGGTCCCTCGTGACCAAGGGTTGGCCCAATGGTCCCTCGTGACCAAGCGTTGAACCAGCGGTCCCTCGTGACCACACTTGGTCTCGAGGGTGCAGGATGGTATGCCTAAAACTGGCCCAATCAACATATATGGGGAGAGGTAGCATTCTTGCAGGGAGCACCGTATGGTGCTCTCGTGAGAGTGCTCTTCATGGGAGTACCTTGCATAGCTGCGCTGGCACAAGCACTCCCACGAGACCAAGTGATGGCCCAACAGACCCTCGTGACCAAGTGTTGGCCCAATGGTCCCTCGTGACCAACTATTGGCCCAACGATCCCTCATGACCAAGGGTTGGCCCTATGGTCCCTCGTGACCAAGTGTTCGCCAAGCAGTCCCTCGTAACCAAGAGTTGGCCCAACGGTCCCTCATGACCAACTATTGGGCAAACAGTCCCTCGTGACCAAGGGTTGGCCCAACGGTCCCTCGTGACCAACTGTTGGCCAAACGGTCCCTCATGACCAAGGGTTGGCCCAATGGTCCCTCGTGACCAAGTGTTCGCCAAACGGTCCCTCGTGACCAAGGGTTGGCCCAACGGTCCCTGATGACCAAGTGTTCGCCAAACAGTCCCTCATGACCAAGGGTTGCCCCAACGGACCCTCGTGACCAAGTGTTGGTCCAACGGTCCCTTGTGATCAAGTGTTGGCCAAACAGTCCCTCGTGACCAAGGGTTGGCCCAACGGTCCCTCGTGAGCAAGTGTTGGCGCAACAGTCCCTCATGACCAAGTGTTGGCGCAACGGACGCTCATGACCAAGGGTTGGCCCAACAGTCCCTCATGACCAAGTGTTGGTCCAATGGTCCCTCGTGACCAGATTTATAAGGGTGCAGGATGGTATGGCTGAAACTGGCCTAATCAGCATATATGGGGAGAGGTAGCATTCTCCTGGGGAGCACCTCGCATAGCTGCGCTAGCACAAGCACTTTCACGTGACCAAGTGATGGCCCAACGGACCCTCGTAACCAAGTGTTGGCCAAACGGTCCCTCATGACCAAGTGTTGAACCAACGATCCCTCATGACCAAGTGTTGAACCAATGGACCCTCGTGACCAAGGGTTGGCCCAACGGTCCCTCGTGACCAAGTGTTCGCCAAGCAGTCCCTCGTAACCAAGAGTTGGCCCAACGATCCCTCATGACCAACTATTGGGCAAACAGTCCCTTGTGACCAAGGGTTGGCCCAACGGTTCCTCGTGACCAACTGTTGGCCCAACGGTCCCTCGTGACCAAGGGTTGGCCCAACGGTTCCTCGTGACCAAGTGTTCGCCAAACGGTCCCTCGCGACCAAGGGTTGGCCCAACTGTCCCTGATGACCAAGTGTTTGCAAAACAGTCCTTCATGACCAAGGGTTGGCCCAACTGTCCCTGATGACCAAGTGTTTGCAAAACAGTCCTTCATGACCAAGGGTTGGCCCAAGGGTCCCTCGTGACCAAGTGTTGGCCAAACAGTCCCTCATGACCAAGTGTTCGCCAAACGGTCCCTCGCGACCAAGGGTTGGCCCAATGGAGCTTCGTGACCAAATTTATAAGGGTGCAAGATGATATGCCTGAAACTGTCCCAATCAGCATATATGGGGAGAGGTAGCGTTCTTTCTGGGAGCATCGCACAATGCTCTCGTGAGAGCACTCTCATGAGAGTGCCTCGCATAGCTGCGCTGGCAAGAGCGCTCTCATAAGAGTGTCTCATGCAGTGCTTGCAAGAGCACTCTCCATGGGAGTGCCTCTTGCTGCGCAACGTGATGGTGTTCTCTCTTAGAGTGTACTCCCTGAGAGAACCTTGTGTTGGGCATTTGAGAGCATTCTTAATGAGAGAGGCCTCGTTGAGAGCATTCTATTGGAGAGCGCTCTTCCTGGGAGTGGCCTCCCTGAAAGCGTTCTTCTCGAGAATGCCCTCCTTGAGAGTGTTCTCCGTGAGAGTGCCCTCCTTGAGCATGCTCAACGTGAGCGCGCTCTCTATGGGAGCACCCTCCATGAGAACCCTCTCCTAGAGAGTGTTCTCACTGACAACGTTCTCCCTGAGAGCACCTTACGCTACGCACATAAGAGCATTACCCTTGGGAGCGCCCTAGCTAAGAGCGCCTTGCGCTACGCACGTGAGAGCTTTCTCCTCGAAAGCATCCTCATTGAGAGCGTTCTCTTGGAGAGTGCCCTCCTTGAGAACGGTCTCCTCGAGAGCATCCTTATTGAGAGCGTTCTCGCTGAGTGCACCCTCTCTGAGACCACCTTGTGTTATGCACATGAGGATGTCCTCCGTTAGAGCGGTTTTCTTGAGAGTGTTCTTGCTGAGTGCACCCTCTTTGAGAGCACCTTGCGTTACACACGTGAGAACACCGTCCTTGAGAGCGTGCTCCCTGAGAGTGTTCTCCTTGAGAGTGCCCTCCCCAAAAGCACCTTTTGGTATGCATGTGACAGTGTTCTCATTGAGAGCACCCTTCATGGGAGCGTTCTCCCTGAGTATACCTTGCGTTACGCACGTGAGAGCATTCTCCTGGAGAGCATCCTCGTTGAGAGCGTTCTCCTAGAGAGCACCCTTGTTGAGAGCATTCTCTCAAAGCATGTCCTCCATGAGAGTGCCCTTCCTAAGAACGGGCTCGCTGAGGACGCCCTCTCCAATAGTGTCCTTCTTAAGACTACCCTCCACGAGACCGCCCTCTGTTAGAGCAGCCTCCCTGAGAGTGTTCTCCTTGAGATCACCCTCCCTAAGAGTGTTTTCCTTGTGTTACGCTCATGAGAGTGTTCTTCTCGAGAGTGCCCTCGTTGAGAGCGTTCTCTCGAAGAGCACCCTCCATTAGAGTGGTGTTCTTGAGAGCATTCTCGTTGAGTGCACCCTCTCTAAGAGCACCTTGCATTATGCACGTGAAAATGTTCTCCTCAAGAGCACGCTCGTTGAGAGCATTCTCATGGAGAGCACCCTCCTCGAGAGCATTCTGGCTGAGAACACCCTCCTCGAGAGCATTCTCACTGAGAGTGCCCTGTACGAGAGCATTTTCTTTGAGGACACCTTTACTTGGTGCTCTCTCTCTGAGGATACCCTTTTTGAGAACGTGGTCTTTGTGATGAAATTTATAAGGATGCAAGATGGTATGGCTGAAATTGGCCCAATCAGCATATATGGGGAGAGGTAGCATTCTTCCTGGGAGCATCACACGGTGCTCTAACGAGAGCACTCTCACAAGAGCGCCTCACATAGCTACGCTAGCAAGAGCACGCTCTCACAAGAGCGCCTCATGTAGCGCTTGCGAGAGCGCTCTTCCTGGGAGTGGCCTCCCTGAAAGCGTTCTCCTCGAGAATGCCCTCCTTGAGAGCGTTCTCCTCGAGAATGCCCTCCTTGAGAGAATTCTCCATGAGAGCGCCCTCCCTGAGCATGCTGAACATGAGCACGCTCTCTATGGGAGCGCACTCCATGGAGAGCGTTCTCGCTGACAACATTCTCCCCAAGAGCACCTTACACTACGCATGTGGGAGCATTCTCCTTTGGAGTGCCCTCCTTGAGAGTGCCTTGTGCTACCCACGTGAGAGTGTTCTCCTTGATAGCGCCCTCATTGAGAGCATTCTCTTGGAGAGTGCCCTCCTTGAGAATGGTCTCCTTGAGGATGCCCTCCTTTTGAGCATCCTCCTAAAGAGCGTGCTCCATGAGAATGTTCTCCTTGAGAGCGTCCTCCCTGAGAGCACCTTCCGCTATGCACGTGAGAGTGTTCTCATTGAGAGCACCATCTCGGAGGGCATGCTCCCAGAGAGTGCTCTCCCTGAGAGCAGCCTCCCTCATAGCATTTTCCCTAATAGTGCCTTGCGCTACACATCTGGGAGTGTTCTCCTTGAGAGCGCCTTCGTTGAGAGCGTTCTCTCAGAGCATGCCCTTCCTAAGAGTGCCCTCTGAGAGAAGGGTCTCCCTGAGGATGCCCTCCTTAAGAGTGTGCTCTGTGAGAGCGTTCTCCTTGAGAGTACCCTTCATTAGAATGGCTTTTTGGAAAGCGTTCTTCTCGAGAGCACCCTTCATGAGAGCACCTTGCGCAATGCACGTGAGAGTGTCCTCCTAGAGAGTGGCCTCCCTCCAAGCATTCTCCCTAAGAATGCCTTGCGCTACACACGTAAGAGTGTTCTCCTCAAGAGCATTGTCTTGGACCATTTGGCCAACACTTGGTCACGAGGGTCCGTTGGGCCATCACTTGTTCTCGTGATGGCTTTCGTGCCAACGCAGCTATGCGAGGTGCTCCCATGGAGAGCACTCGTGCGAGAGCACCGTGCAGTGCTCCCAGGGAGAATGCTACCTCTCCCCATATATTTTCATTGGGCCAATTTCATCTATACCTTCCTACACCCTTATAAATGTGGTTATGAGGGACCGTTGGGCCAACACTTGGTCATGAGGGACCGTTGGGCAACACTTGGTGATGAGGGACTATTTGGCCAACACTTGGTCACGAGCGACCGTTGTGCCAACACTTGGTCACGAGGGACCATTGGGCCAACCCTTAGTCATGAGGGACCGTTTGGCCAATAGTTGGCCACGAGGGACCATTGGGCCAACACTTGGACACGAGGGAGCGTTGGGCGAACCCTTAGTCACAAGGGTCTATTTGGCCAACACTTGGTCACAAGGGAATTGAAACACCACAAAAATCTTAAGTGTTGTGCCAGCGTCTACGCCCAGCGTTCACGCCCAGCGTTCACGCCCGGCGTCTACGCCCAGCATTCACGCCCAGCATTCACGCCCAGCGTCTACGCCCAGCTCAGTGTACACGCCCAGGTACGGCAGGGGCACGCTCGACGACAGGATTTCCAATGGCAACATGAAGATGACACCAGAGAGCAAGGATTGAAGCAAGTGGACATCCGTCGGTCTCTACACCCGGCGTTTACGCCCAGCGTACACGCCAGCTTGTGAAATGTTCACTCAGCATATGTGCCTAGCGTGTGCGCCCAGTGTGTACGCCCAGCGTACACGCCGGCTTGTAAATGTTTACGCTCAGCGTGCACGCCCAGCGTGTACACGCCAGCTTGTAATGTATACGCCCAGCGTATACCGAGTTTCTAAATTGTAACGCTCGGTCTGTACGCCACGTGTCTCCCCATCCGCTTTTCCCGGTAACCCTACCCCTATAAATAGCCCGATTTTCCGCATTTACCAGGTCCGCGGAAATTTACCAGAGCCGACCCAGAGCAATTATGCTGCTGAAACCCTCACACGCTCACGCTCACGCTGAAAGCCCTGCACGCTGCAAGCTGAGCATAGTCCGCGCTTCACCCACCGAGTCCGTCAGCTGCATCCCTCTGTCCACCGGGGCTTTACGTCCGCCTTGTGTCCCTACACAACTGCGTTAGACCGGTGCACAACATTTTAACTCTATAATCCATTGTTTACGTTTATTGCAAGTTCTTTTACAGTTTTATGTCAATTTGGCCCATTCCTCGTTCATGCTCGCCTGCATTTTCGCTCCGTTTCCGTTTGTATACGCTCGCTGTTCACGCCATCTCCCTGTTTACGCCCTGCATCCATTCACTGTTTACGCTGCCACGCTTGTACGCTCACGCTGTGCTCATTTCTGTTTACGCTGTCACGCCTGCACACTCACGCTGCGCTCATTTTGGTCTACGTTCTCACGCCCGCACGCTCACGCTATGTTCACTTCCGTTTACGCTGTTGACGCTGCGCACGCCTGATTCATTGCTTACGCCCAGTTCACGTATAACCCAGCGTATAACGCTTTGGCGGTGCTCGGGGAAGTCCTTGTTTGATCCGCGTGCGGACCGTTCAAGGCACTCTGCCTTCGCACACTCCAGCTTGCCCTCAAGCGGAGGCGGGGTTAACTGTGCCCGCCCGCATCTCTTTCGGTGTTCGTCACGTTCCAGCCTTGCACCGACGATTTCGGTCGGCACATCGCTGAGGGTGTTCCCCCCGATGGTCCGAGATCGGCCCGTCCGTTGACACGCGTGTGGGACCTGCTGTCGCGGGGACCCAACTACATCAACAACACTTTGTTCTTAGCTGGCTGCGCGCATACTTTGTTTCAGAATCCCCCTGGCACAGTATACCGGGTGGAAAGGTAATTTCGTTTTAGCTTTGGTTATTCCTCTCTTTCTCACATTCAAATACTTACTTTTGTTTCGACACACATTTTCGCCTTCCCGCAGGCCAAAAGTAACGCCAGATGGGGCCTACGCAGGCGATCATGGGATTGGATTGGCGCGTACGGCTGTGGAAGTGTTCATGGTGGGTCCCACCCTTTGCGGGACCGTTTTGGCCCACACTAGGGACGCCATGAAGAACTTCCCCAAGAGATTTTCAAAGGCGTTTGCACATTGTACTGTGCGTGGCTGGTTGCATGCTGACTGGGCCCCTAATGGGCCGATTTTCCCCTCTGCTTCTGATCTGGGCGAAACCTCTAAGTCCAACACTGAAAGTAAGTGGCAATGTTTCCTAGATGTCGTGTTTGGTTTGGTCAATTGCCAAGTGTCAAGCTAATATGAAGGTTTTGGGTTTGCCTTTGCAGCTGGCACCACCTCCGGCGGGGATTCCGTTGTGACCGAGAGGACTGAAACTACTCTTTCAATGAAATTCGGTGAAACCAGTGCCACCCAGAAGTGGTTGCGGAAAAAAGCTTCACCATCTATCGTTGCCTGTTTGGAACATGCCAGCCTCATGGCACTCTTTGTGGCCCCTAGCCCAAATGTGTCTATAGCGGAGATGATCGGAATTGTGGATTCATTTGACAGATCCGTCTCCCGCTATAGCGCCCGTATAAGGGGTGTTAAAGTAGTTTTTGAATTATCACCTCAATTTTTTGCTGATTTGTTTGGCGTACCTGCAAGTGGTGTAAAAGTCGTTACGGACAGGATGCATAAAGAAATTGACATGATCCACGATTTAGAGGATTGGCTAGGGGTGAAGAAGGGTGCCAAAGGATTCCCAATGCAGGGGAGAACGAAGGTTGAGGAAGTCAATGAACTTTACCCCCTATTTAGAGCACGTTTGTTTCTGAAGACTCTGTCACAAGTCAAGAGTCTCGGGGTTGAAGCAGTGTGAGTCATGCGCACTGTTCTAGAGGCTGGCGTGCATTACAACTGGGCGGAATTTTTATTATTAGGAATGAACAAAGAGATAGAGCGGCTGCGTTCGAACATAGAGGCACAGTCCCATTTTACCTTCGCTTTCTTCGCTAGCTATATTCGTCGCTTGGCTGAATTTTTGGTGGTTCGTGGGCAAAAAAAATTTGTTTTGCGTGATAGGTACCAGTTATCTCACCCCTGGGTGAACCACTTATTTGACACAGCCAAGTCCCAAGATGCCCCCGAGGGGATTGATGAATCCCTTACGATCACCACGGGTGGATTGTCTGGCCCCTCGCTTCACACACGTGACAGCATAGGGTTGGAGCCTGATGAGGTACCCTATACTGCAAAGAAGGTGGAGCGAGTGGTCAAGGAAACGATAGGCAAAGCAAAATCCAAGTTGGGGAAGCGTGACAGCATGGCCGAGGGGACTAGTGAGATTGAGCAGCCCAAAGTAAAACGGATTCGATTTAAAATTCCTGGTAAACTTTTTATTTTTATTTCATTTATTTTACAAATATTTTTAATGATTACCAGTTGTACGCAACTGACTTCATTTGTTTTGAATTGAGCAGTCAAGAGACACGATCTGCAGACTATACCAGAAGACGAGGAGTTAACCGAGCTGACGGGAGGAACCGAATTGCTGGGGGAGGGAACTGGCGGAACTGGAGGTACCGAACCCCTAGATGATCGAGCGGAAACTGAAGAAATGTTCAACAGCTTTCTTAAAGGGGACCTTGAACTTGGAGACCCTCCGACGCAAGAGGAGATCAGAGGGAACGGTATGTCTCTTCACCTAGTCGTTTTAGCCTAATATATTCTTGGATTACCTTATTGTGAATTTTTGTTTGACTCAGAGGAGAGTGAGACCATCCCAGAAAAGGAGTCAAAGATCCCCCCCGAAGTGCCTCCAAAGGTTAGCACCTCGCGCACTGATGGGCCTTTTACTTGGATGGAAATGCCAAGTAAGAGGGATTTTGTAGCTGGGGTGGCCGAAGAGGTTATCGAACAGATCGAGGGGATCAATCCTGGCATAGGTATGGATGCATCTAAAGGTTTTTGCTATGTTAGAGTTTGATGCTCAATTCTGTTTGTTCTAACGTTTGTCTTTTCCTATGGACAAGTGCCCAACTGAGGTGGGATCCATCTGAGCCTGTCAATATGGAGAGCTTGCCTACACTTTCCCCTGAAATTGAACAAGTGCCTAGACCTGTTTACGAAGAGGTAGCGGAGGGCTTCGTTCATAATGCCAAAGCGGTATGGATGTGTAGGCACTCTATTGAACAATTGTGGCTCCAAATTCAGGCGAAAGAGAAGGAGAATTCTGCATTGTCAACAGAACGTGATGATCTGAAGGCCCGATATGAGTTTGCCGCAGCTAGATTAAATAATGATCGCGCTTGGCGGACCTCTGAGGTCACGTATACCAGGTATTGGAACCTTCTCAATCGCCATGCAGGGCTGATACGAAGACTAGGGGAGCGCAGGGCCCAAATTGATTTGCTGAACACCAAATGTCAAGATTGGAAGGCTTTTGCCTCCAAAGTACGCAAATGGGGGCAAGATGAAAAGAACCACAAGCACCAATACAAGAAGTCGCTAAAAGAGGTTTCTATTGAGAAGCGACAGTTAGAGATGTTTGGGGAGGGTCTTGGTCTGCGCTCCTCCTTTGACACCTTCGCCCAGAACACAATTGTAGAGATGGAGTCTCCTAAACGGCGGATAACGATGGCCTCTGGGGAGGTGTCGGTGGGCAAATTCCCTTTGAAACGTCCCACCTGGTCAAACGTTGACAAAGAAAAGGCTCTGGCTGATATCGACTTGGGTCTCGATGGGACGGACTGGGCAAGTGTTCCTGAAGAGGAGATCCTACGGCGACTTGAATTCGGCTTGGGGGGACCTCCTATGGTAAGCGTTTTGTCTCTTTTTGGAGTTAATTGATTGACTAATGTTTGAAACTTTGACATTCGCTCATTTTTTTTTCAGGATGAAGGTGGGGATGAGACTGGAGAGGCTGGCCCTAGTGGAGCAGGGGCCTCTGATGCTGGTGGGCCTGAGGAGGATGATCCTCATTCCCCAGACGCTTAGCATTTTAGCATTTTTCATTTTTCGATTTGTACTGAAACTGTAACTTGAACCTTATGAAATGAACAAAGATGGTTGATTGTATGTAATAACATGCATATATATATATATATTTTTGTTGTTGATTTTGGGTTTAACATGGCGTAGAAATGTAAAATATTTTGGTTTATTTTCTGTTTTAAGTGCAATACAGGAAGCGATTATAAAAGTAGAATGAAAAGCAAGTACTAGTTTATGGCCATTTTGGGCCCCATGCGTAGTTTATGGCCATTTCGGGCCCCATGCGTAGTTTATGACCATTTCGGGCCCCATGCGTAGTTTATGGCCATTTCGGGCCCCATGCATAATCAAGGGATGTTTTGGAGGACGCGGCTAAATTTCTCGGCTAACCGATCATTGCTGATCGTGGCTAGTTTTATGTCATTGCGGACATGATAGTTTAGTGTCATTTCGGACCGGGAGTGACATTTAATTGTTTTTCTTGTTTTATCGTAGTTTAGTGTCATTTCGGACTTTTTATAGTTTAACGTCATTACGGACTAAGAGTGATAAAATCACTTCAGCGATTTTTTGATCTTTTTCGTTTTAATGTTGGATGATTTTTCAACTGGTATGATCCGGTATTCAGCGTCACCTTCGCTGATTACATTAAATGGCAATTCGGCCCAAGGGACCTCTGATGGAGTGTCTTCTGTGTTAGCGCTTTCGGATATTTCAGTGTCCTTAGAGAACTCTATATTAGTTTCTACTCGAGGAGGCACAGACGTTTCTGTTTGAGGAGGTTTTTGCTCCATGTCGGAAGATTTACTGCTTACCGATGATCGTAGGTTTTTTTCATCTTGGCTAGGCCCTTCAAGTTCGACTTTCGAGCCTTGGTCCATATCCATATGCGACGAGATAATAGGTGTAACGGCTTCGCCTTGTATGATGATTTCTCCGCCTTCATAAGGCAGATGGATTTCTTGATGGATAGGGGAAGAGACGGCTCTCAGTTGGGCTAACCAGGGTCTTCCCAATATCAGGTTGAACCCTGGCATCTCATCCACTACAAGGAATTCAGCAGATGTCGGGAATCGATCTCCCGCTATAAAGTCTAAGGTTATTAAGCCTTTCACCATTACACGTGACCCACTGAATGACTTTAAACATGTAGTCGTGGCTGGTTTTAGTAGTTCAGTAAGCCCTAGCTACTCGATAATGTGGTATGGCACGATGTTTGTCGCAGCTCCATCGTCTACATGGACCCTATGTATTTTAAATCGGTTGATGCAGATCGTTATGAACATGGGAGTTGTTGTCACCTCCTTCGTTCTTTTATCAACCTTGATGTTGTCATCGTGGAAGTTTAGAGGTTTGGGAGTAGTCCCATGGGGTGAGAACATCACCGCATGGATGGAGGATTCATTTGGGGGTAAATCCTCGCTCACCGGGATTGATGTTAACATGCGCACTAGAGCTTCCCAATGCGTTTGAGATGTTAAGACTAAGTCATACAAGCTTAGTGAAGTGTTTTTTTGTTTTAATTCTTGCGTGACTTGCGTCAAGGCGGTTGCGAAGTTTTCACTGTTGGAGGTATTTCTATCGGTGCTGATTGGATCCATTGGACCCAACAGTTTTATCTCCCGTCTTTTTCATTTGTCAGTTTTCGGAGCTGTCGTTTCAGATGATTCACGTTTTTCAGATGACTCGCCTTCATTGCCTGTGCTTGTTTGATCGGTAGATGATGACATGGGCATGGATTTGAGGGGAGTGGGCTTAGGTGGCCCTAGAGCTAACCTTTGGCACTCATTCTCCATACGTTCACGCGCAAGTCCATCTCCGGGACGTCCTCGTGTGCGGCGTGGAGATGCTGTTGGTTTTGGCACTTCGGTTTACCCTGGGAGTTTTACCACATATGGGGCTGGACGGGATGGCGCTTGTACTGTTGATTGTGCTTGGTTAGAGGGCCGGACAGGTATCCTAACAACGTAGGGCTTAGGTTGGCGTTGTGTTTGTGACACAGAGGCTTGGTAGTCCTAGGGACCTTTGGGTATTCTAATGACAAATGGGGTTGGTTTAGGCGAAGGTTGGGCCCCTGCTGTTGTGGTTGCTGAGGGTACTCGGACCACAAAAGGAGTAGGCCAGTTATGCGGAGTTTGTGCGTTTAGGGGAGTGACGGGAGGGACACGCACCACATATGGCTTGTCGCGTGTCGTGGTGTTAGGTGTTGCCACTGCCGAGGGTATCTGAACGACGTACGGCCGTTGAAAAGGATGGGACGGCCGGGGTGCAGGTGTAGACGTAGAGACAGGTGTGAGAACTACAAAAGGTTTGTTGGATGTTGGCCGCGTATATTCGGGGGATATAGTGTTAACGTAGGATGGCTCAGAATCATCGTCAAGGCAGACTGTACTGATGGTGTATGGTGCCTCTTTAGTGTTTAAAGGGTCTTTATAGACCCCCATAGCTTGATTTTGCGGTTGAATCAGGTTTGCTTCGTCGAAGGTGATTTGGCCTTCATCGATCATTCGCTGCAGGTCTT
>MNCI01003574.1:176120-187842 GCA_015680685.1 Gnetum montanum | reverse complement strand
GTCCCTCGTGACCAAGGGTTGGCCCAACCGTCCCTGGTGACCAACTGTTGGACCAACGGACCCTCATGACCATGTGTTGGTGCAACAGTCCCTCATGACCAAGTGTTGGCCAAACAGACCCTCGTGACCAAGGGTTGGCCTAACCGTCCCTTGTGACCAACTGTTGGACCAACGGTCCCTCATGACCAAGTGTTGGCGCAATGGTCCCTTGTGACCAAGTGTTGGCCAAACGGACCCTCGTGACCAAGTGTTGGCCCAACGGTCCCTCGTGACCAAGTGTTGGCCCAACGGTCCCTCGTGACCAAGTGTTGGCACAATGGTCCCTCGTGACCAAGTGTTGGCGCAACGGACGCTCATGACCAAGGGTTTGCCCAACGGTCCCTCGTGACCAAGTGTTGGCCCAACGGACCCTCGTGACCAAGTGTTGGCCCAACGGTCCCTTGTGACCAAGTGTTGGCCCAACGGTCCCTCATGACCAAATTTATAAGGGGGTAGGATGGTATGGCTAAAACTGGCCCAATCAGCATATATGGGAAGAGGTAGCATTCTCCTTGGGAGCACCTCGCATAGCTGCACTGGCACGAGCACTTTCACGTGACCAAGTGATGGCCCAACGGACCCTCATAACCAAGTGTTGGCCAAACAGTCCCTCTTGACCAAGCGTTGAACCAACAATCCCTCATGACCAAGTGTTGGCCCAATGGACCCTCGTGACCAAGGGTTGGCCCAACGGTCCCTCATGACCAAGTGTTCGCCAAACGGTCCCTCGTAACCAAGAGTTGGCCCAACGGTCCCTCGTGATCAACTATTGGGCAAACAGTCCCTCGTGACCAAGGGTTGGCCCAACTGTCCCTCGTGACTAACTGTTGGCCCAACGGTCCCTCATGACCAACTATTGGCCAAACGGTCCCTCGTGACCAAGGGTTGGTCCAATGGACCCTCGTGACCAAGTGTTCGCCAAACGGTCCCTCATGACCATGGGTTGGCCCAACGGTCCCTCATGACCAAGGGTTGGCCCAACGGTCCCTGATGACCAAGTGTTTGCCAAACGGTCCCTCATGACCAAGGGTTGCCCCAACGGACCCTCGTGACCAAGTGTTGGCCCAACGGTCCCTCGTGACCAAATTTATAAGAGTGTTCTCCTTGAAAGTGCCTTCCCGGTACGCACGTGAGAGTGTTCTCCTTGAGAGCACCCTCCCAGAGAGTGCTCTCCCTGAGAGCGGCCTCCCTCAAAGCATTCTCCTTGATAGTGCCCTTCCTAGGAGTGCCCTCCCTGAGAACAAGGGTTGGCCCAACAGAGCTTCGTGACCAAATTTATGAGGGTGCAAGATGATATGCCTGAAACTGGCCCAATCAGCATATATGGGGAGAGGTAGCATTCTTCCTAGGAGCATCGCATGATGCTCTCGCGAGAGCACTCTCATGAGAGTGCCTCGCATAGCTGCACTGACAAGAGCGCTCTCACAAGAGCGTCTCATGCAGTGCTTGCGAGAGCACTCTCTGTGGGAGTGTCTCTTAATACGCAACGTGATGGTGTTCTCTCTTAGAGTGTACTCCCTAAGAGAGCCTTGTGTTGCGCATTTGAGAGCATTCTCAATGAGAGAGGCCTCGTTGAGAGCATTCTGTTGAAGAGCGCTCTTCCTGGGAGTGGCCTCCCTGAAAGCATTCTTCTCGAGAATGCCCTCCTTAAGAGTGTTCTCCGTGAGAGTGCCCTTCCTAAGCATGCTCAACGTGAGCGCGCTCTTTGTGGGAGCACCCTCCATGAGAACCCTCTCCTAGAGAGCGATCTCACTGACAACGTTCTCCCTGAGAGCACCTTACGCTACGCATGTAAGAGAATTACCCTTGGGAGCACCCTACCTCAGAGCGCCTTGCGCTACGCACGTGAGATCTTTCTCCTCGAAAGCGTCCTCATTGAGAGCGTTCTCTTGGAGAGTGCCCTCCTTGAGAACGGTCTCCTTGAGAGCACCCTTGTTGAGAGCATTCTCGCTGAGTGCACCCTCTCTGAGACCACCTTGCGTTATGCACATGAGGATGTCCTACGTTAGAGCGGTGTTCTTGAGAGTGTTCTCGCTGAGTGCACCCTCTTTGAGAGCATCTTATGTTACACACGTGAGGACACTATCCTCGAGAGCGTGCTCCCTGAAGCGTTCTCCTTGAGAGTGCCCTCCCCAAAAGTGCCTTTCAGTATGCACATGAGAGTGTTCTCATTGAGAGCACCCTTCATGGGAGCGTTCTCCCTGAGTACACCTTGCGCTACGCACGTGAGAGCATTCTCCTGGAGAACGTCCTCGTTGAGAGCGTTCTCCTGGAGAGCACCCTTGTTGAGAGCATTCTCTCGGAGCATGCCCTCCATGAGAGTGCCCTCCCTGAGAACGGACTCATTGAGGACGCCCTCTCCAATAGTGTCCTTCTTAAGACTACCCTCCATGAGACCGCCCTCTGTTAGAGTAGCCTCCCTGAGAGCGTTCTCCTTGAGATCACCCTTCCTAAGAGTGTTCTCCTTGTGTTACACTCATGAGAGTATTCTTCTCGAGAGTGCCCTCATTGAGAGCATTCTCTCGAAGAGCACCCTCCATTAGAATGGTGTTCTTGAGAGCGTTCTCGCTGAGTGCACCCTCTCTGAGAGCGCCTTGCATTACGCACGTGAGAATGTTCTCCTCGAGAGCACGCTTGTTGAGATCATTCTCATGGAGAGCACCCTCCTCGAGAGCATTTTGACTGAGAACACCCTCCTCGACAGCGTTCTCACTAAGAGCGCCCTCTACAAGAGCATTTTCTTTGAGGACACCTTTACTTGGTGCTCTCTCTCTAAGGATGCTCTTTTTGAGAACACGGTCTTTGTGACGAAATTTATAAGGATGCAAGATGGTATGGCTGAAACTAGCCCAATCAACATATATGGGGAGAGGTAGCGTTCTTCTTGAGAGCATCGCACGGTGCTCTCGTGAGAGCACTCTCACAAGAGAGCCTCGCATAGCTACACTAGCAAGAGCGCGCTCTCACGAGAGAACCTCATGTAGCACTTGTGAGAGCGCTCTTCCTGGGAGTGGCCTCCCTGAAAGCGTTCTCCTCAAGAATGCCCTCCTTGAGAGCATTCTCCATGAGAGCATCCTCCCTGAGCATGCTGAACATGAGCACGCTCTCTATGGGAGCACACTCCATGGAGAGCGTTCTCGCTAACAACATTCTCCCCGAGAGCACCTTACACTACGCACGTGGGAGCATTCTCCTTTGGAGTGCCCTCCCTGAGAGTGCCTTGTGCTATGCACGTGAGAGTGTTCTCCTCGATAGTGCCCTCATTGAGAGCGTTCTCTTGGAGAGTGCCCTCCTTGAGAACGGTCTCCCTAAGGACGCCCTCCTTGAGAGCATCCTCCTAAAGAGTGTGCTCCATGAGAACATTCTCCTTGAGAGCACCCTTCCCGGAAGAACCTTCCGCTATGCATGTGAGAGTGTTCTCATTGAGAGCACCATCTCGAAGGGCACGCTCCTAGAGAGCACTCTCCTTGAGAGCAGCCTCCCTTATAGCATTTTCCCTGATAGTGCCTTGCGCTACACATCTGGGAGTGTTCTCCTTGAGAGCGCCTTCATTAAGAGCATTCTCTTAGAGCATGCCCTTCCTAAGAGTGCCCTCCAAGAGAAGGGTCTCCCTGAGGATGCCCTCCTTAAGAGCGTGCTCTGTGAGAGCTTTCTCCTTGAGAGTGCCCTTCGTTAGAGTGGCTTTTTGGAAAGCGTTCTCCTCGAGAGCATCCTTCATGAGAGAACCTTGCGCAATGCACATGAGAGTGTTCTCGTTGAGAGCGTCCTCCTGGAGAGTGGCCTTCCTCCAAGAATTCTCCCTGAGAATGCCTTGCGCTACACATGTGAGAGTGTTCTCCTCAAGAGCATTGTCTTAGAGAGCATCCTCCGTTAGAGCAGCCTCCCTGATATCTCCCTCTGTGGGAGTGTTCTCCCTGAGTACACCTTGCGCTACGCATGTGAGAGCGGTCTCTTGGAGAGTGCCCTCATTGAGAGCGTTCTCTCAGAGCACACCCTCCATGAGAGTGCCTTCCCTGAGAACAGGCTCACTGAGGACGCCCTCTCCAATAGCATCCTCCTTAAGACTACCCTTTGTGAGATCATTCTCTACGAGAGCGCCCTCTATTAGAGTAGCCTTCCAGAGAGCGTTCTCCTTGAGATCACCCTCCCTAAGAGCGCCTTGTGCTATGATCATGAGAGTGTTCCCCTTGAGAGTGCCCTCATTGAAAGCGTTCTCTCAAAGAGCACCCTCCGTTAGAGGGGTGTTCCTGAGAGCGTTCTCGCTGAGTGCACCCTCTTTGAGAGTGCCTTGCGTTATTCACCTGAGAATGTTCTCCTCGAGAGCATGCTCGTTGAGAGCATTCTCATGGAGAGTAGCCTTTGTTAGAGCATTCTCGCTGAGAGCACCCTCCCCGAGAGCATTCTCACTGAGAGCGCTCTCTACGAGAGCATTTTTCTTGAGGGCGCCCTTACTTGGTGCTCTCTCTCTGAGAACGCTTATTTTAAGAACGCGATCTTCGTGACCAAATTTATAAGGGTGCGGGACGGTATGGCTAAAATTGGCCCAATCAGTATATATAGGGAGAGGTAGCGTTCTTCCTGGGAGCATCGAACGATGCTCTCACGAGAGCGCTCTCAAGAGAGCGCCTCGCATAGCTGCGTTGGCAAGAGCGCGCTCTCATGAGAGCACCTCATGCAGTGCTTGTGAGAGCACTCTCCGTGGGAGTGCTTCTTGCTACGCACGTGATGGTGTTCTCTCAAGGAGTGTCCTCCATCAGAGAGCCTTGCATTGTGCATTTGAGAGCATTCTCAATGAGAGAGCCCTCATTGAGAGCATTCTATTGTAGAGCACTCTTCCTGGGAGTGGCCTCCCTGAAAGCGTTCTCCTCGAGAATGCCCTCCTTGAGAGCATTCTCCATGAGAGTGCCCTCCTTGAGCATGCTCAATGTGAGCACGCTCTCTGTGGGAGCACTCTCCATGAGAATGCTCTCCTAGAGAGTGCCCTCCATGAGAACACTCTCCATGAGAGTGCCCTCCTTAAGAGTGCACTCCCAGGGAAAACACTATCTCTCCCTATATATGTTGATTGGGCTAGTTTTAGCCATACCATCCCACCCTTATCGGGGTCCACCCGTATTCCTACTTCTAAGGCTATAAATCCGAGCATTTTGCCTGTTTTGACGCTGAAGACACATTTTTTTGGATTAAGTCTTAGTTCATACTTCAAACAATGTTTCAATACTAAGTCAAGATCTTGTACATGTTGTTCTTCCATTTTTGATTTAACTACAATGTCATCTACGTAATCGTTGAGTGATCATAGCATGTAATCACTAAAGATAAATGTCATCACTCTTTGATACGTGGCTCCAACGTTCTTGAGACCAAAGGGCATCATTGTATAGCAAAAGGTTCCCCATGGTGTCATAAATGTTGTCCTAAGTTGATGTTCCAGGTTGATACGTATTTGATTGTATCCCGAGAAGCCATCCATAAAAGACAATAAGGCATGCCCAGTAGTTGAGTCAACAAGTTGATCGATGCTGGGTAGAGGAAAATCATCTTTTATGGTTGCAACATTTAGATGTCGGAAGTCAATGCATAAGCGAATGCTTCCATTTTTCTTTGGGACAATGACCATGTTGGACACCCACTCGGCGTAATCAACAGTCCAAATGAAACCGGCTTGATAAAGCTTGGTGATCTCATTGCGAACTGCCAATGCCACCTCGGGTCTAACCTTTCGCGCCTTTTGATTTACCGGTCTCAATTTCGAGTCAAGAATAATGTTGTATTGGAAAATTCTAGGGTCTAATCCAGGCATGTCTGTATAGGACCAAGCGAAGGCTTTCATATTTTCCCTAAGCACATTCTCGATGTTTTTGGCCAAGTGCGGTTGTAATAGCATGCTTAATTTTAATACTTTGATTTCCCCATCAATCATGGTAATGGGGGTTTCGGCCAATGGGTCTTCAGTGATATTCTTGGCTTCTATGTCCAGGAATTTTGTCATGCCTTTGTAATCATCTGTTGTTTGCTATGTTGAGGCTATGACTACGTCATCCATTGGTGAACTCAAGTTGATGAGATTTATGTTAATGTCTCGTGCAATTTTGCCATATGGTCCATCAATGATTAACGGTGTGGTTAAATGCTAGCAGTCCATTGAGCTTGCTCCTGCGAATAAAAAGAGAGCTGAATAAGAGAAAGGGGAAACGTTCTATGCCTTTTGGTAATTTTAAACTATGTGTACATGCATAATGGTGGATTATTGTCACATCGGGACGTACGGCAATTTAAGGCCTTACCGGGCCTCAAGTAGCAGTTTAAGGCCTTACCGGGCCGCAAGTCGCAGTTTAAGGCCTTACCGGGCTGTAAGTGGTAGTTTAAGGCCATACCAGGCCATCACTGGGTTGGGAAATGGCAGTTTAAGGCTGTACTGGGCCTTAGTGGCAGTTTAAGGCCGTACCGGGCCTGAATGGGTTTACACTAGAATGTTCAGCGTAAACATGTGAAATGGGGTCCACGGGGGAACCAAGATGTAATAATCTCTATTTTTAATAGTTTTTACATTATTTTCAAGCAAATTTTAGTGAAAAATAAGTAAAAAGGCACAAAATGGCAAAAAGGAGTAACGGCGGCGTCAGCGTCAGCGGAGCGCTATATAAAGAAGAGGGGGGGGTTCATTTGTTTCTTACTTTGAATCGTGAGCGTAAGCGACGAAGCATAAACTGTGAAAGCGTAAGCGTAAGCATAAACTTGCTCGTGAGCGTAGACGCCGAAGCATAACCCTTAGCGTAGACGCCCGACACTAAACCCTAGCGTAGACGCGGAGTGTGGAATTTTAGGCACTGGCGTAGACAGTCTTTCTCAGCATAAACTTATGTGATCAGCATAGAGGAGGTCGAGATGGGCAAAGGAAAAGAAGTGGAAGGCCAGGGGAGGAAGGGTCCTAATTTGACCTTTGCGGAGGAGACTGAAGCCATGCTGCAGGGCCTGCCCAGGCCAAAGATCTCATCATGGCCTGTGACATCGCACAGGTAGGCTCTGATCCCTGCCTCTGTCATTATTTTTTTGCTTTCCCTTTTCGGCGTAGATAGTCTCAGCGTATACGCCGAGCGTAATTTCATAGCATGAAGTCGGATTTGCGTAAACTGTTAGGACGTAATCAGTTTTATTAGTGTAAACAATTTTCCTGCTATTATGTCCGCATAAGCCACGGCGTCATGAGTTCTCTATGCGCGAAGTTTGTTAGCGTGATTTGTTTGTTTTATCAGCGTAAACTCTGTTTATTGTGACGACGTATACGCCGAGGGTTTGTTCAGCGTATACGCTGTGCGTGCGTAGTTGTTTTTACGGCGTAGACTTGCTTTTCGTGTTTCTGGCGTAAACATTGCTTGTTCTGTGCCGGCGTAGACTACTTATGCTGAAAGCGAGCTTGGGCGTATACGCCGAGGGTTTCTTTGGCATATGCGCTGATCGCAAGAAGTTCAGGCAACAGCGTGAAACAGTTCATTGTTAGAGTATACGCTGAGTTAGGCAGCGTATACACTGAGTTTAAGCTGCGTATTACGCTAAGTGTAAGCAGTTTTGCCGGCATATACGCTGATTTAAGTGGCGTATAAGCTGAGTGTAAAAAGTTAGTAAAAATTTTTTTCAGATTTTAAGCGTCAATTTATGATGGAAACTTTCGCTTTTCGAGCTGTTTTGAAGCATGGCTAATTTATCGTGGTGTCTTGATTGCTTGCAGGGACAGTAAGCGCTTCCTCCTCGTCATTGAGCTTGTCGGGGTCTTAGCATGGGTTGGCCCTGTTGAGGCTAGGGAGGCTCCCCCGAATCTAACCATGGATGACGACGGGGTTTGGTTTAGGGAAGGCGCATGTGGATTTCTGGCCTTCCTGTTAGCAATTTCGAGGTGGCTATCTGGTCAAATTTTAACGAGGTGATTGCATGGAGCATGCTTGAGGAAATGCTACCGGGAGCTGCAAAGGGTGTTATGGTCTTCATGGAAGACATTGACAAGGGGCCATTTGTTAACGAGGATGGTTCTACCCACGGGCCCCGGTCTACACGCCCGTTAACGTGCGTGTGGGTACTATTGCCACGAGGGTTAGACTACCTCAACAATACTCTGTTCATAGCTGCCCGTGCACACACGATATTCCAGAATCCTCCCGGCACAGTGTACCGAGTGGACAGGTGGGGCTATTAAGTTTATTGTTTTCCTTTCGCCGTCTGGTGTTTGTTTCGTGTTTTGACATATATTTTTTTACAGGCTGAAGGTCAACCCGGACGGGACATACTTTGAGGATGAAGGACTAGCTCTTGCTCACACTGCCCTAGAGGCATTCATGACGGGCCCCACCCTTCGTGGAATCATACTGAGTCAAACGAAGGGAGCGATCATCCATTTTCATAAGCAGTTCTCCAGAGCATTCGTGATGTGCAAAGCTCGTGGGTGGCTTCATGAAGACTGGTCGGACAACGGGCCAGTCTTTCCTCGTGACTTTGGTAGCACATCTAAATTCACCACTAACGGTAAGTGATAACATTTCCTAGATATGTTAGTGGGTTTGTCCAACTGTTTTAAGTTACGCTGATACGACCATTTTAAATTGCTTTTATGGTTGATGCACCTCCTAGTGAGGATCCGGTGACAACTAGACGAACCGAGACTACCTTGTCGATGAAGTTCGGGGGGTGATTAAGGCTCAGAAGTGGTTGCGTAGTCACGCTCCTCCATCCATCGTTCATTGCCTGGATGATGCTGGCCTCATGGAGCTTTTTATGACCCCAAGTCCTGACGTATCCATAGGGGAGATTATTGAAATCGTGGATTCTTTTAATGAGTCTATCTCATACTACAACACCCAGATTAAGGGTGTCAAGGTAGTTTTTCATCTATCGCCCGATTTCTTTTCAAAATTATTTGGCGTATCGACAGATGGCTTAAATCTAGTATTAGACAGAGCTCATAAAGAGCTCCAGACGATCCGTGAGTTGGAAGATTGGCTAGGCATGGCCAAGGGTGCCAAGGGATTCCCGATGCAGGGGAAGGCAAAAGTTGTGGAAGTGAATGAATTATATCCCCTGTTCAGAGCATGGGTATTCCCTAAAACTCTTTCTCAAGTGAAGTTTCTTGGGGTTGAGGCTATTCATGTCATGCGAACTGTCTTGGAAATGGGCATGCGATATAACTGGGCACAGTTTTTGCTGTCGGGCATGCACAAGGAGATAGTGCGGTTGCGTTCAAATGTCGAGGCGCAATCCCACTTTACCTTTGCGTTCTTCACCGGTTATCTTCATCGTTTTGCCAAGTTCCTAGTAGTTCATGTAGACAACAAGTTTGTTCTGCGGGATTGGGGTCAACTATCCTGCCCGTGGATCAATCACTTGTTTGAGACAGCTAAATCCCAAGATGCACCTGAAGGCATTGATGAATCCGTTTCTATTACTACAGGGGGATCATCTGACACTTCAATCCACACACGTGATAGTTTGGAATTGGAGCCAGACGACGTACCCTACACTGCTAGAAGGGAAAAACTGATCATCAAGGAGACCGTTGGCCAAGCCAAGTCAAAGCTAAAAAGGCCTGAACGCACTACTGAGGAAGTCTCGGATGTGAGCCAACCACGCGTGAAGCGCATATGCTTCAAGATTCCTGGTAAGTGGACCTCGCCTGCTTATTGCTTTATCGTTTTCATTTTGTTTATAACTTTTACGTCAATCGCTTATGTGTCATTGATGTTTTTGGCTTGATTAAAAATAGTGAGGAAACAGGCTTTAGAGACTATCACCGAGGAGGAGGAAACCAACACGGAGAAGAATAATGAGGAGGAAAACATGGAGAAGAGCCAGGGTGGAGGAATGAAGGAGTTAAAGGAAAATACCACGGAGTTACAGGAAAATACCACTAAAACCGAACCAAATGTTTAGCAGCTTCTTTAAGGGAAATCTGGATTTGGGCGACCCCCCAGAGGGTGACAAGGATCATGGTATGTTTTCCTTTTTATTTTGTTTTGAATTGCTTGATCAATTGTCAATCCCATGGTATTTTATTTTCGTGTTTTTATCTTGTTCAGATGAAGGCAGTGAGACCAGGACGGTGCGGTTGGACGTACCCATGAAGACAGTTCCCCCTGAGAGGACCGTAGAGGTTAGTTCATCCCGTACCCGTGAGCCACTTGCTTGGTCAGAAATGTCAAGTAAGATGGATTTTGTGGCTGGAATCGCGGAGTAAGTTGTTGAACGGATCCAGGAGGCCCACCCTGATATAGGTATAAGTCATTTAGAGGTTTGGAGTTTCACATCTTATTTATATTGTCTTAACATTTGTATTTTTTTGCGTGGGTAGGTGCTAAATTGAGATGGGATCCCTCTGAAAGCATTAGCATAGAAAGTTTAACCACACTTTCCCCAGAAGTGGAACAGGTGCCAAGGCCTATTTACAATGGAGTTGCAAAAGGCTTTGTGCACAATGCTAAGTCGTTATGGACCTGTAGGCATTCCGTTGAGCAGTTGTGGCTGCAAATTCAAGCAAAAGAGAAGGAAGTCTTTGAATTGTCAGTGGAACGTGATGATCTGAAGGCTCGGTATGAGTTTACTGCTGCCAGACTAAGTGGCGATCGCTCCTGGCAAACGTCAGAGGTTACATACACCAGATATTGGAATCTGCTGAATCGTCATGCGTCGCTGACTCGGAGAATGGTAGAGCGCAAAGCCCAAATTGATCTCCTAAACCTTAAATGTCAAGATTGGAAAGCCTTCGCTTCCAAGGTTGGTGTCTATTGAAAAGCGCCAACTAGAGATGTTTGTGGAGGGTTTGGGTTTGCGTTCTGCCTTTGATACCTTTGCTCAAAATACAACTGTGGAAATGGAGTCGCCTACAAGGGTGATCACAACTGCTTCTGGGGAGGTGTCGGTGGGTGAGTTCCCTCTGAAACATCCTACTTGGTTGGCTGTCGACAAAGAAAAGACTTTGGCAGATGTCAACTTAGGCCTTGATGGGACAGATTGGGCCAGCGTTTCAGAAGAAGAAATCCTTCGTCGGCTAGAATTTGGCTTAGGGGGATCTCCTATGATAAGCGTTTTGTCTTTATGAAGTTAATTTATTGGATAGTGTTTAAAATTTTGACATTCGCTTGTTCTTATGTTGGTTGTTTCTCTCTGGTATTTTCAGGATGAAGGTGACGATGATGCCCAAGAAGCTAGCCCCAGTGGAGTAGGGGCCCCTAATGCTGGTGGATCCAAAGGGAACTGTAACGACAGAAAACATCGGCAGCTGGAAATACCGACCGAGATTCTGTGTACACAGCTTTAACCATGGATCCGCGTGAGGGCTAAGCTGGAAAAAAAGGATCCACGGTGCCCTGAACGGTCTTGTCGATCAGGCAGGGACTTACGGGTCAGTAAAAGCGATCACGATTATGGATTTTTTTTGAGTGCCGTGTTTTGGTGCAAGAGATTGTAAAATGGGATGACAACGACGTAGATGGATCGCTACGAAGATAACGCCAAAACGCCGAAAAGATGCTAATCGGGAGAGAAAACAACGTGTACGTCGCAAAGATCAAAGATCTATGTTTTAATGCTGGATCGGATGTATGCTTATGTGTATATTACGTTACAATGGGAGAAAACCCCCAACAACTGGATACAAAATGAGCACAAAACAACAAGAAAACTGTCTGGACAGAAGTCT
>MNCI01003574.1:145831-160968 GCA_015680685.1 Gnetum montanum | reverse complement strand
TTTCTGCTGAAGGATGGTGTTTGCAGCGGTCACCAAAAGGTTGCTCTTGTTTCTCTGTTCAAGGCGATAAGTGTTCCCTTGCTCAGAAAATGCTCTTGTCCTCTTGATCTGCTGCCAACGAAAAGCGATAAGTGCTCTGGTGCTCTGGTCTGTTAACTTGTTGACCTCTTAACTTCTACCAATCTCCTCTCCTTTATAGATTCGTCAGCCGGGGTATTTATAGGCCGCGACACGCGCAACCCTGATGATGTGGGCCTGAATATCGCGGATCCTGTCGACGCGATTCTTTTAAGTCGAACTGCGACTACGCACAACATGCTCGTTTGCGTGCTGTGCGTGTAAAGAGCAGATCCATGATAGGCGTGTCTTGGCTGTGTTTGCGCTCATTCGCGTTGTGTTGCATGTATGAGCGCGACTTTGGTGTAACAACAACGCGCTCAAGATTGTTTTACGCTCATTACGCAACTGTGCGTGACGCAACGTAAATGTAACATACACTCTCCACGCAGCTACGCGCGGTGGAGTGTAATCGAAGTTTAACTTACGCTCATCACGCAGCTGTGCGTGACGAAGCGTACCGAGCGCATGCTTGTATTCTGACCTACGCACGAGCACGCATCGCCGCATAACGCGCGTAAAGACCAGTTGCTTAAGCGTTGCGAGAACAAGTGCCAACCCATCGTGTTTTTCTGGATTTTTCTTAACTGCCTTGGAGCTTATTACGCTCATTACGCTGCCGTGCGTGATGGAGCATAAACTTGTCCTTAGACAAATTCACCTTTAATTGTCCTGGAGCCTATCATGCTCATTACGCTGCCGTGCGTGATGGAGCGTAAACTTGTCCTTAGACAAATTTGAGGCGCGTTCTCGCTCAAATTACGAATCTTCGCCTGAGGCCGACCCGTAATTTTCACGGTGTTTCAGGAACGACCCTCCCATCCCAGATGTTTAGTGTTTTAATTTTTAAGTTTTTGTTGTTCTTTTTTTTTTGACTTGGGAATTGTAACTTAAAAGTTTTGAGATGGACGAAAATAGTTGATACTTGCTGATTTTGCACAACACTGCATGTAAGAAAGTTTTTGCTGATTTTGAATTTAATTATAAACATGGCACAGCAATGTTAAATGTTTTGGCTTTTTTTCTGTTTTAAGTGCAATGCGGAATTGTAATTATAAAAAGATAAACGAAAACCAAGTGCTATTTTATGGCCATTTCGGGCCCCATGCGTAGTTTATGGCCATTTCGGGTGCCAGTGTAATCAAGAAATATTTTGAAGGATGCGGATAGGTTTCAAGGTCGACCGATCATTACTGATCGTGGCTAGTTTTACGTCTTTGCGGACATCATAGTTTAATGTCATTTTGGACATGGGAGTGTATTTTAATAAAAAAAAAATTTTGTTTGCTTTTCGATTTATCGTAGTTTAGTGTCATTTCAGACGAGTTGTAGTTTAACGTCGTTTCGGACATGTTATAGTTTAACATCGTTTCGGATTGGGCGTATTGATATTATTGTAATAGTTTTTTGATTTTCTTCCTTTTAATGTTAGGTGATATGTCAACGGGTACGATTCTGTATTCGACGTCCCCTTCGCTGATTACGTTAAACGGTAACTCAACCCAAGGGACGTCTGATGGAATGGTTCTTGTGTCAATGTTTTCAGATGTTTCGGTAGTTGGCATGATTTTTGTGTTAGTTTCTAATTGGGAGTCCGTATGTACAGGGTCAAACGCAAGCGTTTCTGTTTTAGGGGGCTCTTGTTCCACATCTAAAGGTTTATTGCTTACCGGTGGTTGCGGATTCTTGTCATTTTGGCTAGGCTTTTCGAGCTTGACCTCTGAGCCCTAGTCCATATCCATGTGTGATGAAATGATAGGAGTAGCTGCTTCCCCGTGTATGATGATTTCACCACCCTCATAAGGTAGGTGAATTTCTTGGTGCATAGGGGAGGAGACAGCTCTCAGTTGGGCCAACCAGGGTCTTTCCAATATTAGGTTGAATCCTGGCATTTCATCGACCACTAGGAAGTCGGCGGAAGTAGGGAATTGGTCTCCCGCTATCAAATCTAAGGTTATTATGCCTTTTACCATTACGCGTGACCCGCTGAATGACTTTAAACATGTAGTTGTGGTTGGTTTAATTAACTCAGTAAGCCCTAGTTGCTCAATGATGGGGTATGGCACAACGTTTGTTGCGGCTCCATCATCTACGTGGACCCTATGTATTTTGAACTGGTTTATACGTATCGTTATGAACATGGGGGCTGTTGTTATCTCCCCTATTTTCTTATCTACCTTGATGTTGTCGTCATGGAAGCTTAATGGTTTAGGAGTTGTCCCATGAGGTGAGTACATCACCGCATGAATGGAGGGTTCATTTGGGGGCAAATCCTCGCTTACCAGGATTGACGTTAACATACGTACCAAAGCTTCCCGATGTGTTTGGGATGTTAGAACCAAGTCGTACAAGCTTAGTGAAGTGTTCTTTTGTTTCAGTGCTTGGGTGACTTGTGTCAAGGCGGTGGTGAAATCTCTACTATTGGGGGCGTTTTTATCAGTGATGATTGGATCCATTGGGCCCAACAGTTTTATTTCACATTTTGTCGATTTTTCATTCTTGTTCGGAACTGTCATTTTAGGTGGTTCATGTTTTTCAGATGATTCACCTTCGTTGCCCCTGTTCGGTTGGTTGTTAGATGATGACATGGGTACAGAGTTAAGCGGAGTGGGCTTAGGTGGCCTCACAGCCAGCCGTTGGTGTTCCTTCTCCACAAGTTCATGCATAAGCCTATCTGCTAGGCGTTCTCGTGCGTGGCGTGGAGGTGGGACTGGTCTTGGCACCTTAGGTTGCCCTAGGACTTTTACCACATATGGAGCTGGGCGGGGTTGCAGTTGTACCATCGGCTGTGATTGGTTAGAAGGCTGGCCAGGGACCCTAATGACGTAGGGGCTGGGTTTTCCTTACACTTGTGAGGTGGGGGTTTGGTAATCATTAGGATTTTCAGGTATCCTAATGACATATGAGGTTGGTTTTGGTGGAGGTTGGATCTCTGCTGTTGTGACTGCGAGTGGTACTCAGACTATGAACGGGGTAGGCTGAGTATGTGGCGTTGGTGCATTCAAGGGCATGACGGGAGGGACACGCACTACGTATGGTTTTTTACGCATCATGATGTTGGATGTGGGTATGGCCGAGGGTACTCAGACGACATATGGTTGCTGCGGGGCACGTGGTGGTTGAGGTGCAGACGTGGACGCAGCGGGAGGAATCTGAACTACGAATTTCCTTTTAGGTGTTTCCTATTTATGCTCAGGGTAGACGGTGTTGATGTTGAGTATCTCGGAATCATCATCAAAGTAGATTGTATTAATGATGTACGGCGCCTCTTTGGTGTTCAGGGGATCTTTATACATCCCCATGGCTTGATTCTGCGGTTGGATCGGGTTGGCCTCATTAAAAGTGATCTGGCCTTCATCGATCATTCGCTGAATATCCTGCTTCAAGGTGAAATAGTAATCCGTACCATGCCTGTTGCATTGATGGTAATCGCAAAAGCGATCCATTCTAAAACCTTTGGGTATGGGAGGCTCATCCGGTGTCGCTAGGCTTGGGTTCTGTACGAGTTGATAGAACCGGTCGTGTCTCTGGATGGCCACAGGGGATAACTGTTTATGTTTCATTCGCCCATCCTTCAGGAGTTGATCGAAGAGCTGGGATGGCTTCATTGGCAGAGGCGTGTATTGAGAGGGTTCTTTCCTCTCGAAATTTCACGTACGGTTTGTTGGGTTCTGTTGCGATGATGATTATTGCGCAGTTGTTGTTGTTGTTGTTGGTTTATTGTAGTTAATAGGGGTTACCAGCGATTTGTTTTATTGTTGCGCCCTCGCTATCGATGCTATCGTTGCCTTAACCTTCTCTTTATCTTTTTTAGTGTGTTGATTTTTAAAGGCTAAGTATGCAGGGTCATGGCTGTTTTGGGCCGCTTCTTCTATGTTTTTAATTTGTACAAATGCTTGGTTAAGATTACACGCGTTAAGGTAGTATAGCTTGGATTTAAAGAAATTGTTAACGGTCCCTTTTAGAATAGTAAGCAGGTAGGTCTGGGAAATTGGCTCATGCAGCTCGTTGAGAGTAGCACTCCACCTCTGAATAAATTTCTGTACAGGTTCGAGCAGTGCTTTCTTGACTTGTATGAGGCTGTCCAGTGTGGCCTCAGGTTTCAACTTGTATTTGAACTTGGTCACGAACTGGTGTAATAAGTCTTCTAAGGAGAATATGAAATTCCTTGGCAGGGCCTGATACCAGTCAAGTGCTCTTCCCGCGAGGGACATGGGGAACACTTGGAGAATGGCATGGGACCATGCCTGAAGTAGCACGCATTCTAACCTAAATGTTATTAAATGAGCGTTGGGGTTTGTCTCGCCATTGTATTTGGTTAGTGTTGGTAAGGATACGCCTTTGGGCAAAGTTAAGGGTGGGATAGAAGAGCTGATGGGGTCATCGTGGTAGAAGTCCACTACCTTCAACTCCCCGTCGGTGACTATTTTGAGGGGTTTCACCTCCTCAGTTAATTCTTGCATCAGTTTTTTGGCGTCTGCCCAACCTTGGGCACTTGGTAACATGGCAGCTTGAGGTTGTGGTATATTGTATGGGTTAGACTGTTGGATGGTGGGTTGAAAGGCAAAAAGTTGTGCGGTCGGCAGTTGTGCTTGTGGGAAGTTTACAGCGGTTGGCACTAAGGATGGCACGTTATAGGGGAAAGGCTGTTGTTGCTGTGGTAGCAGCTGTACCGGGGGAGTATGTGCTGGTGGCACCATGTGGGATGGCACCGTGTGGGGTGGCACATGGTGGTGGGAGGGTTGGTGTGATGGCACACCCATCGTTGGCCATTGCCTAGCCACGTTGTACGAAGGGACTCCTTGTTGGGTTACAGCAGTCGAGGGGGCTGCATGAGTTTGAATGTGCAGGATGTAGTGAGTGGATGTGGATGCTGGTATCATGTGTGGCATCCCTATCACTCGGGGTGGGAGCGTTACTCCCACACTATCGTGAGGGGGCAGTGCTTGTGAGGACGAGCTTGCAGCTACAGTAGGGATGATTGCGAGAGGGAGTGTGTTAGGTTGAGGGTCATTCAGGGGAGGAACATGCACTAGCGCTGATATTTCTGGCAGTGGTACTTGGGCTTGGGTGAACCTAAGGGGTTGGAGGGGCATGATCTCCCCTGTGTCTGGATGAAAAATAGGGTTGATATGGTTTTGTGGACTGAGGGTGTAATAGGAGTCCTCGTGCTCTGATTGGGCAGTGAATTTGTCGTCTTCTTCCAGTTGGGGGTTTGCCGCAGGCTGATCCAACGAGTGGCGCCTGTGCAGGAGGAGCTGTGTGATGAGCTTTGAGTACTACTCTGGAACAGGGATTACATCATACGGGGAAGGGATGAACTCGCGTTCCCCCCTATAAAAGAGTTCGAACTACCTCTTTACTTCCATTTCGGCTTGATCCACAGCCAGGTCGGCCTATATCTTGATACATATGAAGTTATACTGGTCCTGGGTTATAATGTTGGAGGCTAGGTTCCTCCCTTATAACCTTAGGGATCGGTGGGGCCCCGCTGTGGGTTGTACCCCTGGGTGTTGCGCGATAGGCTGTTGGACAGCCATGGTGCCCATGACGTCGGTTACTTGAGCGGTTGCAGCGGTGGTGTTTACGGGATTCATGATGACCAGTTGAAAGTATGACACGGGGTAGAGGAGTAAAATTAGTTTAGTACCACATAAATTGAGTGGAAAAGTGCAGCGTATACGCTTCAACATTCAGCATATAGTGTCAGCGTATACATCGTATACAGCGTAAGCAGTGCAGCGTATACGCTAGGCAGTGTATACAGCTTCAGGGTGTAGCATAAAATAGGATAGAGTGTAAAACAGAGTACAATGTAAAACAAGGCACAACATAAAACAAGGCACAGTGTAAGATAGAGCACAGCGTAAAATAGGATAGAGCGTAAAACAGAGTACAACGTAAAACAAGGCACAGCTTAAAATAAGGCACAGTGTAAAACAAGGCATAGCGTAAGACAGTGCACAACGTAAAATAGGATAGAGTGTAAAACAAGGCACGGTGTAAAACAAAGTACTGGCGTAGAGAATGTAGTGTATGGTTTTCTGGTTAGGTTTTAACATGGATAGCGTAAATACTAAATAGCGTAGCCACTGGACAGTTTGCAGGCTGAGTTTTCAGACCAGGCTGCGTAGACGCTGGGGTTTCTGTGGACAAAGTCCACATGAAGTTGGCAGCGTAGATGCTGAAAGACTTGTAGGACATGAGTCTTGAATAGGGCAGTGAGAATGCTGATGAGCGTAGACGCTGGGGAGCATACAGGCAAGGTTTTAGGCGGAGGCCCTCCTTCTAGCGCCAATTTCTTTACCGCCTGAAATCGTCGGTCCCCGGCTGGAAGGAAACAGAGACCGTGGGAACGCAGGGCATGCACAGAAGATCCTACCTTCACCTGAGGGTGAGCTAGAATGCACAAAGGTAGAGTACCTTGGGTGGTCCACACGCGGATCAGACAAGGATTTCCCCAAACGTATATCGAAATGCTATACATTGGGTTATGCGTAAACGGCGTGACAAGCGTAAACGAGAGCGTAAACAGCGTAATAGATGTGGACAGGGCGTAAATATAAACGAGCGTAAATAGAAACACATGCAAGAAATTAGCGTAAACTGTAAACAATGGTATTACAGAGTCAAAGTATAGTGCACCGGTCTAACGCAGTCGTGATGGAACACAAGGCGGACGAAAAGCCCCGGTGGGTGCAGGGATCACTCAGCTGGTTCGCATGATAGGCGGAGCATAGAGACTGTGTGCGCGGAGTACAGGGCTTTCCAGTGTAAGAGGATTTTAGCTCTAGTGTGCAGCATAAATGTCTCTGGGATCCTCTAGGATGTTTGCCAACCGACCTGCATGAAGTGGAAAAGTGGGGTTTTTATACCGATTGTTACGCTAGACTCAAGTTAGGAGACACGTGGCGCATTGACCGGGTGCATACATTTTACAAATATACAACATATTACATCTGCTGGGCATATACGCTGGGCGTATACGCTACATCAGGCTGGCATACATGCTGGGCGTATACGCTGGACGTGTGGGGCGTGTGGGAACTTGGGTGGAGATGCTATGGACGCTGGGTGTACTTGCTGAGCATATACACCGACAATGGCTGGGCATATACGCCAGGTGTGTACGCTAATGGTTGCCGACTTGCTTCAATTCTTGCTCTTCGGTGCTATCTTCATTCTGTCTTTGGAGATTCTATGTTGGGCGTAAACATTTGCCGTACCCGCCGAGCGTACATGTGAGGCGTGTACGTCGGGCATGTAAGTTGGATGTCTACGCTGGGCATATACGCTATGGGTGTCGGGCGTAGACGCTGGGCATATACGCTGCTATTGCATACTTAGTGAAAACTAAGTGTCTTGATCCCCAAAGTTGCAATGTGTGACACCAAATGTAGCCGTGGTTGTCCATGGGTCCCAGGGACCTGCTTCTTGCTGGAGAAGTACCAAGCTCAAAATTTTGTGGTGTTTCAACTCCAGGGAGAAGGATCTCGATGAAGGCATCCAAAGGGAGACCACTCTCAAGGAGGGTGTTCTCAGGGAGGGTGCTTTTAGGAAGACCACTCTCAAGGAGACTACTCCAAATGAGGGCGCTCCAAGGAGAACGTTCACGATGAGGGCGTCATTAGCGAGATCGCTCTCAAGGAGGGCATTCTCAAGGAGGGCACTCTCTAAAAGACCGCTCTTGATGATGACGTTCTCAGGAAGACCACTCTCAATGAAGGTGCTCTCAACAAGGGCACTCCAGGGAGAACGCTTCTGATGAAGGCATCCTCAGGGAGACCACTCTCGATGAGGACATCCTCAGGAAGACAGCTCCCTAAAAGGTCGTTCTCAGGGAGGTAGCTCTTAGGAAAGGTGCTCTCCGAAACAACGCTCTCAAGGTAACAACTCTCATGTGCGTAACGTAAGGTCCTCACATGGAAAACGCTCTCATTGAGAATGCTCTCATGGAGACTGCTCTAATGGAGGATTCCCTCAGGGAGAACACTCTCGGTAAGAATGCTCTCAACGATGGCACTCTTCAACAGATCGCTCTCAACGATGGCACTCCAGGGAGAACGCTCGCGAGAAGGGCGATCTCAAGAAGAATGCTCTTCAGATAGCCGCTCAAACGAAGATCGCTCATGATGAGGGCGCTCTCAATGAGGACACTCTTAAGGTGGCCGATCTCACGTAGAACACTCTTAAGGAGGACTCTCTCAGAGAGGGTGTCCCCAACGACACCGATCTCAAGGAGGGTGTTTCAATGGAGGTGGCTTTCCAAGAGAATAATCTCAATAATGGCAATCTCAAAGAGAACACTCACACGTTAATAACGAAAAGTGATCTCAAGGAGGTCGCTTCAGGGAGAATGCTCCAAACGAGGATGCTCCAAGGAGACCACTCTCAACGAGGGCCCTCCTGAAAGACTGCTCTCAACGAGGGAACTCAAGGGAGAACATCTCAATGAGAACATCCTTAGCGAGATTTCTCTCAAGGAGGGCTTTCTCAAGGAGGGCACTCTCCGAAAGACTGCTCACAATGAGGATGTTCTCAGGGAGACCACTCTCAATGAAGGTGCTCTCAACGAGGGCACTCCAAGGAGAACGCTCCCGATGAAGGCATCCAAAGGGAGACCGCTCTCAAGTAGGGTGTTCTTAGGGAGGGCACTTTTAGGAAGACCACTCTCAAGGAGACTGCTCCATATGAGGGTGCTCCAAGGAGAACGTTCACGATGAGGGCTTCATCAACGAGATCGCTGTCAAGGAGGGCATTCTCAAGGAGGGCACTCTCTGAAAGAGCGCTCTTGATGAAGGCGCTCTCAACGAGGGCACTCCAGGGAGGATGCTCCCAATGAAGGCATCCTCAAGGAGACCGCTCTTGATGAGGACATCCTTAGGAAGATAGCTCCCTAAAAGGGCATTCTTAGGGAGGTCGCTCTTAGGAAAGGTGCTCTCCGAAACAACACTCTCAAGGTGACAACTCTCCTGTGCATAACGCAAGGTGCTCACATGGAGAACGCTCTCAATGAGAACGCTCTCACGGAGACTGCCCTCAAGAAGAACGCTCACGGCAAGAACGCTCTCAAGGATGGGCCTCTTCAAGAGAACGCTCTCAATGAGGGCACTCCAGGGAGAACGCTCGTGAGAAGGGCAATCTCAAGAAGAACGCTCTTCAGATAGCTGCTAAAATGAAGATCACTCGTGATGAGGGTGCTCTTAAGGTGGCCGATCTCACGTAGAACGCTCTTAAGGAGAACGCTCTTAGAGAGGGCATCCCCAGCGACACCGATCTCAAGGAGGGTGTTCCAATGGAGATAGCTCTCCAAGAGAATAATCTCAACAATGGCAATCTCGAAGAGAACACTCTCACGTTAATAACAAAAAGTGATCTCAAGGAGGTTGCTCCAGGGAGAACGCTCTGAAAGAGGGTGCTCCAAGGAGACCGCTCTCAACGAGGGCACTCAAGGGAGAACATCCTAAGTAAGATCGCTCTTAAGGAGGGCATTCTCAAGGAGGGCACTCTCCAAAAGACCACTCTAAAAGAGACCGCTCACAATGAGAACGTTCTCAGGGAGACCACTCTCAATGAAGGTGCTCTCAACGAGGGCAGTCCAGGGAGAAGGCTCCCGATGAAGGCATCCAAAGGGAGACCGCTCTCAACGACGGTGTTCTCAGGGAGGGTGCTTTTAGGAAGGCCACTCTCAAGGAGACTGCTCCAGATGAGGGTGCTCCAAGGAGAACGTTCACAATGAGGGCATCATCAGTGAGATTGCTCTCAAGGAAGGCATTCTCAAGAAGGGCACTCTCCGAAAGAGCACTCTTGATGAGGACGTTCTCAGGGAGACCGCTCTCAATGAAGGTGCTCTCAACGAGGGCACTCCAAGGAGAACACTCCCGATGAAGGCATCCTTAGGGAGACCACTTTCGATGAGGATGTCCTCAGGGAGATAGCTCCCTAAAAGGGTGTTCTCAGGGAGGTCGCTCTTAGGAAAGGTGCTCTCCAAAGCAACACTCTCAAGGTGACAACTCTCCTGTGCGTAACGCAAGGTGCTCACATGGAGAATGCTCTCAATGAGAACACTCTCACGAAGACTACCCTCAAAGAGAATGCTCTTGGCAAGAATGCTCCCAAGGATGGGTCTCTTCAATAGAATGCTCTCGACGAGGGCACTCCAGGGAGAACGCTCGCAAGAAAGGCGATCTCAAGAAGAACGCTCTTCAGAGAGCCACTCAAACGAACATCACTCATGATGAGGGCGCTCTCAATGAGGACACTCTTAAGGTGGCCGATCTCACGTAGAACACTCTTAAGGTGGCTGCTCTTAGAGAGGGCGTCCCTAGCGACACCGATCTCAAGGAGGGTGTTCCAATGGAGGTAACTCTCCAAGAGAATAATCTCAACAATGGTAATCTTGAAGAGAACACTCTCACATTAATAACAAAAAGTGATCTCAAGGAGGTCACTCCAGGGAGAACGCTCTGAATGAAGGTGCTCCAAGGAGACCACTCTCAACGAGGGCACTCAAGGAAGAACATCCTTGGCGAGATCACTCTCAAGGAGGGCATTCTCAATGAGGGCACTCTCTGAAAGACTGCTCTGAAAGAGATCGCTCACAATGAGGACGTTCTCAGGGAGACCACTCTCAATGAAGGTGCTCTCAACGAGGGCACTCCAGGGAGAAGGCTCCCGATGAAGGCATCCAAAGGGAGACCGCTCTCAAGGAGGGTGTTCTTAGGGAGGGCACTTTTAGGAAGACTGCTCTCAAGGAGACTACTCCAGATGAGGGCGCTCCAAGGAGAACGTTCACGATGAGGGTGTCATCAGTGAGATTTCTCTCAAGAAGGGCACTCTCCGAAAGACCGCTCTCGATGAGGACGTTCTCAGGGAGACCGCTCTCAATGAAAGATCTCTCAACGAGGGCACTCCAGGGAGAACGCTCCCGATGAAGGCATCCTTAGGGAGACAGCTCCATAGAAGGGCATTCTCAAGGAGGTCACTCCTGGGAAAGGTGCTCTCCAAAACAACGCTCTCAAGGTAACAACTCTCCCATGCGTAATGCAAGGTGCTCACATGGAGAACACTCTCAATGAGAACGCTCTCGGCAAGAATGCTCTCAAGGATGGGCCTCTTCAATAGAACGCTCTCAACAAGGGCACTCCAGGGAGAACACTCATGAGAATGGCAATCTCAAAAAGAATGCTCTTTAGATAGCCGCTCAAACGAAGACGGCTCACGATGAGCACGCTCTCAATGAGGATGCTCTTAAGGTGGCCGATCTCACGTAGAACGCTCTTAAGGAGGACACTCTCAAAGAGGGCGTCCCCAGCAACACCGATCTCAAGGAGGGTATTCCAATGGAGGTAGCTCTACAAGAGAACAATCTCAACACTGGCACTCTTGCAGAGAGCACTCACGTTAACAACAAAAAGTGATCTCAAAGAGATCGCTCCAGGGAGAACGCTCCCAATGAGGGCGCTCCAAAGAGACCGTTCTTAACGAGGGTGCTCCTGAAAGACCGCTCTCAACGAGGGCACTCAAGGGAAAATGATCTCGATGAGGACATCCTCAAAGAGACTGCTCTCAAGGAGGGCGTTCTCAGGGAGGGCACACTTAAGAAGACGGCTATCAAGGAAACCACTCCCGATGAGGGCGCTCCAGGGAGAACGTTCACAATGAGGACATCCTCAGTGAGATCGCTCTCAAGGAGGGCATTCTCAAGGAGGGCACTCTCCGAAAGATAGCTCTAAAGGAGATCGCTCTCAATGAGGATGTTCTCAGGGAGACCGCTCTCAATGAAAGCACTTTCAACAAGGGCACTCTAGGGAGAACGCTCCCATTGAAGGCATCCTCAAGGAGACCGCTCTCAAGAAGGGTGTTCTCAGGAAGGGCGATGTTAGGGAGACTGCTCTCAAGAAGTGCGTTCTCCAAAAAGACCACTCTTGATGAGGACGTCCTCAAGGAGATAGCTCCCTAAAACACCGTAAAAATTTTGGCTAACACTTGAAGACAGAAATTGAGCTAAGTCATGTTGGTCCTCAGCATGATCAAGCTTGAAAGCCTCAAATATAGCATCAAACGAAGTCAAAGCAAGCAAGTAAAAGTTCCCTGGGACCCACAAAAGACTACGATGACATCTGGCATCAAACTTGGCAAATCTTGAGCTCAAAATACTTGGTTTTCACTAAGTATGCATCCTGTCCATTGGCCTATACACGCCCAGCGTACAACAACTTTCAGGCCCCATAAATGAGTATACATTGTCCTACACACTAAGCGTATACGCTGCTACAGTGTCACAGCGTATGCTACAGTGCCTCAGCGTATGCTACAGTGCCTCAGCGTATGCTACAGTGCCTCAGCGTATGCTACAGTGCCTCAGCATATGCTACAGTTTCACAGCGTATGCTACAGTGCCTCAGCGTATGCTATAGTGTCACAGCGTATGCTACAGTGCCTCAGCGTAAGCTACAGTGTTTCAGCGTATGCTACAGTGTCACAGCGTAAGCTATAGTGCCTCAGCATATGCTACAGTGTTTCAGCGTAAGCTACAGTGCCTCAACGTAAGCTACAGTGTTTCAGCATATGCTACAGTGTCTCAGCGTAAGGCCCAACGTACAGCAACTTTTGAGCCTCAAAAACTCATCAAAACATGCCAGAATCGAGCGTCCAGACCCCCCAGGACCTTCCCCAGGGTTCCCAGTAGCTCTTGGGCACCTAATAATCAATTTTTGACCTTAAAATGAAGCATTTTCATGTGTATACGCTGGGTACATTTTTGGCTTACGCTGGCATCCTCTACGCTCAGCATCCACGGCGTATACGCCCGCCCCACAGCGTATACACCCCGGCGTATACACCAGAAAATGTAACACTTGTAAATTAAATCCAGCCTGATGTAGCATATATGCCCAGCGTATACGCCCACGTGTCTCCCAACCCGAATTCCCCGCTAAAACCCGTCTATAAAAGGCCCATTTTTCCATGAAATTGAGGGAGGTCGAAGGGAGCGGTTGGCAAAAAACTCACAGAGCGCACAAGAGACATTTACACTGCGAACTAGAGCTCAAAAACCCTCTTACACTGGAGAGCCCTATACGCCGTACACATAGTCTCTACGCTTCGCCTGTCTTGCGAACTAGCCGAGTCATTCCTGCACACGCCGGGGCCTTTCGTCCGCCTTGTGTCAAAGCCACAACTGCGTTTGGACCGGTGCACTTTGTAATCAATTCTCAATACAAAACAGTTTACATTTTGCCCAAATTTGTTGCAGTTTTCTTTGTTTTTCATTTTACGTTTATAGGCTCATTTACATTATCGTGCTTGCTTACGGTTTACATTTAATGTGCATTGTTTACGTATCACCCAACGTGTTGTAGTGGCAAACGTTGGGGAAGTCCTTGTTTGATCCACATGCAAACCATTCAAGGCACTCTGCCTTCGTCCGTTCCAGCTCGTCCTCAAGCGGAGGCAGGGTCGACTGTGCTTGTCCGTAGATCTTTCGGTGCTCGTAACGTTCCAGCCTTGCACCGACGATTTCGGTCGGTACAGTTTTTGGTGCTAGAAGGAGGCCCCGCCTAAAACCTTGCTTGCAAATCTTACAACGTCTACGCTGCCAAACTAAAACCCCAGCTTCTATGCTGCTAATAGACTACAGCATCTACGCTGCCAAACTAAACCCCAGCATCTACGCTGCCAACAAATTCCTAGCGTCTACGCTACTACAGTGTTTTTACGCTGCTACAGTGTTTTTACGTTGCTACAGTGTTTTTACGCTGCTACAGTGTCTAGGCGTATATGCTACTACAGTGTTTCAGCGTATGCTACAGTACTGCTATAGTACCGCTACAGTGTTTTTCCAACAAAAACACCCAAAACGGGCCCGTTTCAAAGCCGAATTCGTTGCGATTCGCACCTACTTCAAACCAGTCTAAGTCCTAACGACCACCAACATTGATTACCTTGTCCAAGCACACATTACCATGGAATCATCCCAAAACTCCAACGCACGTGCCCTCATAGTCCCCACACAAGAACAGTATAACTACATATGTGTGAAGATTCAGGCCAACCTTCCCATTGACCACATGGAACAGGAGGCAAAACGAAACTTCGAGCACATATACAGGGGAGGTCATGAATTTGTCCCATCCGTATATGACATCATCCCCCTTTCTGAGCCTCATCACCAACTCATCTCCCAGCTCCTTCTGGTGAGGGGGCAAAACACACAACGACCCACTAAGGAGCCCCAAAACCAACATGATGTAGATGACTTCGAGGCACAATCTGAACCTGAGGATTCATACCACACCCACAGTCCCCATGCCTACATGAACCCATCACTCCATCCTCGCATGGGATAGACAACCACTCACCAAGTGTCAATGAGCACACAAGCACCAGTACCCCAACAGAGATTAACCACCTCCATCTCCACCCAGTACATACCGCACATGCAAACGCATGGGGCCACTTTCACTACATCGACCCCACACATCTAGGATGTCACTTCACAGTTTGTGGCTAGGCAAGGGACCATACCCCTTGTTCAACAACCCACTCACTTGAACGTGCCACACCCTGTAACCACAACTCTGAACATTGCTCCACAGCAACAAATGATGACCCAACAACCTCCCCAACCAACTAGTCTACCTACCGCTCAAGAGTGGGCAGACGTAAAATAGATGATGCAAGCATTAGCGGATGAGGTAAAGCAACTCAAAGCTGACAACACTGAACAAGTTAAAGTAGTAGATTTCTATCGCGACGATCCAATTAGCTCTTTAGTGCCACCATTAGCTTTAAACAAGGGAATTGCATTGCCCCAGTTAACCAAGTACAATGGGGAGGGAGATCCAAATGCTCACTTAGTTACATTTCAATCAGAAACTCTATTGCTTCAAGCTTGGCCCCACGCAATCTTGCGAGTGTTCGCTATGTCCTTAACGAGCGTAGCCTTAGACTGGTACCAAGCCTTGCCTCGTAACTCCATATCCTCTCTAGAGGATCTGTTACATCAGTTCATTACC
>MNCI01003574.1:134622-145512 GCA_015680685.1 Gnetum montanum | reverse complement strand
CAAGGATCGCTCTAAGTGCACACCTCTACCTGCACGACCTTCTGAACTACTAGAGCAACTCCTTAGAACTGAGAAAATCCAATACAAATAAGTAGCAGAAAAGGCCCGCCAAAGACACGATAGGTACTGCGAGCTACTAAGGAATCCCACCTTAGCAGCACCAAATGAGCCCCCAGTTCCACGACACTTCAAGCTAGACCAATTCTATCATTACCACCAGATGTCTCGTCACAATACCAACACCTGTTGTGCGTTAAAGGATGATCTACAAGCAATGATAGAACGGGGCCAACTAAACACCAACACCCTAAATCAACTGAGCACAGACGATGCCCCCTATGTCATAAACTCCATTGGCATAGATAGTAAGCCTAAACCTGTGCGGCAGCCTTTTGTTATTCGTGTGCCTCCCAGCAAGGCAACAATCCCCTCCACCTCCATGAGCAAGGGGCCTCCCATCGTCATCAAGGTGCCACCTAGAGCATCGACAACACCTTTCGTGGTCAAAGTACAACCACCACAGACGTCCACTAAGACGTTAAACTGGCAAGATTCAATATAATTCTGAGCTCCAAAGACACCCTTTGTGGTCAAAGTGCCACCACAGACGTTCGCTAAGACGTTAAACTGGCATGTTGCAACAACGACAACAGCAAAGAAACCCTTTGTTATCAAGGTGCCACAACAATCTAGTCAAACAACAACGACACCTCCCAAACTACCATTTGTCATAAAGGTGCCACCACGCGATGGCCCCTCACCTACCCAGTGTCCAACCATAGGAAACATCTCAACCTCCCCTCCCTTAAGAGTCAACCTTGCCAACAACACGGATAAGCCTACCAAATGGCAGCAGTAGAGGACAAACGAACAACAAACAATACCCACAGCTGAAACAAAAGATACACCTAATATACAACAACTAAACACTGGGGGCCCTACCCCTAATCCCAAACAAACCAAGCCCAAGCCCTCAACCCATATAGAGGCAACCAACACAATGGCAGACAACATAAACTTTGTAGCTACACTGGCCCAGGTGAAACAAACACTCAAACAAAAGAACACAACCATGAGTTTGTACGACCTGGTCATGACGTCATCGCCTCATCGTGAAGCCTTAGCACAAACACTAGCGTCCATTCCTGTTACAGAGAACATCCCTGCTAGCATGGAATCCATCCGTGCAACGATTTCACAACACACGCCACAAGAATTTGGTTCCAACACCTTAGCCTTCCGTGACGATGCAGTTAAAGTCAACCCCAAACGAGGGGAAGTCACAACAGCTCCATTATCGATTAGTGTACGTGTTGGGCAATGTACCATTCGTAGAATGCACGTTGATGACAGTCGGCAACAAACGTAGTTCTATACTCTGTCATCGACAAACTAGGCATGGCAAATGAGATCATGCCAACAAAAATCATGTGTTTAAAATCTTTCAATGGATCATGTGTCACAGTTAAGGGCACAATCAACTTAGCCTTTGTGGCAGGTGAACAATTCCCCATTAGCGCAGAATTCACTGTCATAGAAGAGATGCCCAGTTTCAACATGATTCTTGGTAGACCTTGGCTAGCACAACAACGAGTCGTTTCCTCACCGATACATCAAGAAATCCACCTTCCATACGAAGGGGGACAAGTCATTATACATGGTGACAACATTCCTTTTCAAGCTGACCATAACATGGACATGTCACAGGTCTTGGAAGAGGAGCCTCTTGAAGCAACACCCACAACAACAAACACAACACCTAGAGCTAAAATGCCCGAACAAGGGGTAAAAACTGAAAGCCTCCTAAAGCAAACTAGCACGCCTCCTAGACCATGTCTGACAAAGAAACAACCACATAATCAAGACTCCCTTGCGGCCAAAGACACGTCTAATCCCCGCCCACTCTTCACCTTTGTTCGTTGTGCATACGTCACCTTAGTTTGCATTGCACTAGCTTGCATGCTTGCATGTGGCCCGAAAAGGCCTTAAACTAAACCATGGCCTGAAAAGGCCTTAAACTAGAACCTTTTCACATTATTTTCTATTCACTTGTGCATTTCAATTCATGTTTTCTGCAGTGGCTATTTAAAATTGTTTTCTCTAGTTGCTTTTGTTTACAGGATCGTACGGACACACATGCCTACATCCACACAGTCCTGGATTATGACTTAAAACTAATACCACAGAACAGTCCTGGCATCATGACTTAAAACTGATACCACAGAATGTCCTGGCGTCATGACGGTAAACTGACATCACAGAGCTTCATCGGACATGACACTAAACTGTCACACTCATTGACCAGAGTCTGCTAAGACTATAAACTAGCTTGCCTCTTCATAGTCCTCCACGACTATAAACTATCATCGTACCGTCCGCTACGACAATAAACTAGCAACGTCCAACGGGTTACGATATAAAACTAACCCATGACAGTCCGCTAAGACTATAAACTGGCCAGATCATTTCTAGCACACTCATCTGCTGCTGTAATTCATGACATGCCTACTGCATCATTCATCACACCGGCTTTAACAACACTATTGCTGCTCATTCTGTTTGCCTCAATTTTCACATGGCGCCTCCATTTGCATCAGTCACATTCATGTCTGAAGTGTTTGCTAACTCATTCACTTGTGGTTTTCTTGTCTTCTTCAAGTTTTGTTTGTAGGATGACACCCAGTGGTGCTCGTACATCGATACACTTCATCACGATGACAAGGTGCCACATTGTTTCTGATGCACGCAACCAGGTTAATCAATCTATTCAAAAGTACATTCCCCGTTCCCGATACATTCTCCATTTCCCCAACACTCTTACTCCATTTCCTAACCGATTATAGTTCCCAGATACATCCAGTACACCCCAAAAATTTGAGCACACTGTTACATGCTGTGACACTCTCCAGCAACTGCAACACATAATATGGCACATGAGCATGAGTGAAAAATTGAAAGAAAGCTCTTTCCAAAAAATAAAGAAAAAAAATGAAAAAGAAAAAAAAAGAGAAAGAAAAAGAAAAGAGCAAAGAACAAAATGAACCACAAGATCCTTGGCACTTCCCATAGGCCCCAGGCGGGAAGGCAGTTGTCTTGGAAACAAACACTCATGTCTCAAAAGCTCAAGTAACATCTCATGGCATGGCTTTGGCTCTCCACCAATAGGTTTTCTTTAACACCAAAAAAAGGGGCCTATTCCTCCAGAGAACGTAACCTACCATCACATGGCCAACAAGTCCTCTTAAACACTAAACAAGAGTCTTATTCCGCCAAAGGACGCACATCTCATGCCTTGATTCCGAGTCTGCTAAACAATGGCTATTGACAAGGATCAGCATGACCCGTATACACACTAGAGCATTCCCTTTACCATCCATAATCCCTTGATCAGTTCCCAATCCCTGTAATTTCCATTCCCAATCCAATTACAAGCTTCATTTCCCAATCCCAGGTACTTTTGAACACAGTGCGATGACATCTAGCCAAGTGCCAAAGGACAATGTTTCTACCAAGTTTGCTTGTGGTGTTTTGTACTTCTTTGTCGACGCCTCTCGGGTCAATTCCTCCAAACGTCAACAAAGAGGGGCCAATGAAACACCACAAAAATTTTGGCTAACACTTGAAGACAGAAATTGAGCTAAGTCATGTTGGTCCTCAGCATGATCAAGCTTGAAAGCCTCAAATATAGCATCAAACGAAGTCAAAGCAAGCAAGTAAAAGTTCCCTGGGACCCACAAAAGACTACGATGACATCTGGCATCAAACTTGGCAAATCTTAAGCTCAAAATACTTGGTTTTCACTAAGTATGCATCCTGTACATTGGCCTATACACGCCCAGCGTACAGCAACTTTTGGGCCCCATAAATGAGTATACATTGTGCTACACACTAAGCGTATACGCTGCTATAGTGTCACAGCGTATGCTACAGTGCCTCAGCGTATGCTATAGTGCCTCAGCGTATGCTACAGTGCCTCAGCATATGCTACAGTGTCACAGCGTATGCTACAGTGCCTCAGTGTAAGCTACAGTGTTTCAGCGTATGCTACAGTATCACAACATAAGCTATAGTGCCTCAGCATATGCTACAGTGCCTCAGCGTATGCTACAGTGTCACAGTGTATGCTACAGTGTTTCAGCGTATGCTACAGTGCCTCAGCGTAAGGCCCAGCGTACAGCAACTTTTGAGCCTCAAAAACTCATCAAAACATGCCAGAATCGAGCGTCCAGACCCCCCAGGACCTTCCCCAGGGTTCCCAGTAGCTCTTGGGCACCCAATAATCAATTTTTGACCTTAAAATGAAGCATTTTCATGTGTATACACTGGGTACATTTTTGGCTTACGCTGGCAGCCTCTACGCTCAGCATCCACAGCGTATACGCCCGCCCCACAACGTATACGCCAGCAAATGTAACACTTGTAAATTAAATCCAGCCTGATGTAGCGTATACGCCCACGTGTCTCCCAACCCGAATTCCCCGGTAAAACCTGTCTATAAAAGGCCCATTTTTCCATGAAATCGAGGGAGGTCGAAGGGAGCGGTTGGCAAAAAACTCCCAAAGTGCACAAGAGACATTTACGCTGTGGACCAGAGCTCAAAAACCCTCTTATGCTGGAGAGCCCTGTACGCCGTACACATAGTCTCTACGCTCTGCCTGTCTTGCGAACTAGCCAAGTCATTCCTGCACAAGCCGGGGCCTTTCGTCCGCCTTGTGTCAAAGCCACAACTGCGTTTGGACCGGTGTACTTTGTAATCAATTCTCAATACAAAATAGTTTACATTTTGCCCAGATTTGTTGCAGTTTTCTTTGTTTTTCAGTTTACGTTTACAGGCTCATTTACATTATTGTGCTTGCTTACGGTTTACATTTAATGTGCATTGTTTACGTATAACCCAACGTGTTGTAGCGGCAAACGTTAGGGAAGTCCTTGTTTGATCCGCGTGCAAACCATTCAAGGCACTCTGCCTTCGTCCATTCCAGCTCGTCCTCAAGCGGAGGCAGGGTCGACTGTGCTTGTCCGTAGATCTTTCGATGCTCGTAACGTTCCAGCCTTGCACCGACGATTTCGGTCGGTACACTCCCTAAAAGGGCATTCTCAAGGAGGTCACTCTTAGGAAAGGTGCTCTCCGAAACAACGCTCTCAAGGTGAAAACTCACATGCATAACGCAAGGTGCTCACATAGATAATTCTCTCAATGAGAACGCTCTAACAGAGAATGCTCTAATGGAGGATGCCCTCAGGGAGAATGCTCTTGTTAAGAACATTCTCAAGGATGGCACTCTTCGACAGATCACTCTCAATGAGGGCAATCCAGGGAGAACGCTCGCGATAAGGGTGATCTCAAGAAGAATGCTCTTCAAATGGCTGCTCAAACGAAGACCGCTCCCGAAGAGGGTGCTATCAATTAGGACTCTCTCAAGGAGGCTGATCTCACGTAGCATGCTCTTATAGAGGATGCTCTCAAATAGGGCGTCCCCAACGACACCGATCTCAAGGAGGATGTTTCAATGAAGATAGCTCTCCAAGAGAACAATCTCGACAATGGCACTCTCGAAGAGAACACTCTCACGTTAATAACGAAAAGTGATCTCAAGGAGGTTGCTCCAGGGAGAACGCTCCCAACGAGGGTGCTCCAAGGAGACCGCTCTCAACGAGGGACCTCCTGAAAGACCGCTCTCAACGAGGACACTCAAGGGAGAACATCTCAATGAGGACATCCTCAGCAAGATCGCTCTCAAGGAGGGCATTCTCAATGATGGCACTCTCCGAAAGATTGCTCTAAAGGAGACCACTCTCAATGAGAACATTCTCAGGGACACCGCTCTCAATGAAGGCGCTCTCAACGAGGGCACTCTAGGGAGAACGCTTCTGATGAAGGCACGAGGGTCCGTTTGGCTAACAGTTGGTCACGAGGTTCCGTTGGGCTATCACTCGATCACAATGATCTATTGGGCAAACACTTGGTCATGAGGGACCGTTGGTTCAATGCCTACTCACAAGGGACCGTTGGGCCAACCCTTAATCAGAAGGGTCCATTTGGCCAACACTTGGTCATGAGGGAACGTTTTACCAACCCTTGGTCACGAGGGACCGTTTGGCCAACACTTGGTCACGAGGGACCGTTGCACCAAAACTTGGTCACGAGGGACCGTTGGGCAAACACTTGGTCACGAGGGATCATTGGGCCAACCCTTGGTCACGAGGGACCATTTGGCCAACACTTGGTCACGAGGGACCGTTGCGCCAACACTTGGCCACGAGGGACCATTGGGCCAACCCTTGGTCACGAGGAACTGTTTGGCCAACAATTGGTCACGAGGTTCCGTTGGGCCATCACTTGGTCATGATGGTCTGTTGGGCCAACACTTGGTTATGAGGGACCGTTGGTTCAACCCCTAGTCACAAGGGTCCATTAGGCCATCACTTGGATCACGAGGGTCCATTGGACCATCGCATGATTTCGCGAGAGCGCTCGTGCCAGCGCAGCTATGCGAGCTGCTCCCCATGGAGAGCACTCTCACGAGAGCACTGTGCGGTGCTCCAAGGGAGAACGCTACCTCTCCCCATATATGCTGATTGGGCCAATTTCAGTCATACCATCCTGCACCCTTATAAATTTGGTCACGAGGGACCATTGGGCCAACACTTGATCACGAGGGACCACTGGTTCAATGCTTGGTCACGAGGGACCATTGGGCCAACCCTTGGTCATGAGGGTCTGTTTGACCAATAGTTGGTTACGAGGTTTCGTTGGGCTATCACTCAGTCACAATGGTCTGTTGGGCCAACACTTGGTCATGAGGGACTGTTGGTTCAATGCCTACTCACAAGGGACCACTTGGCCAAAACTGATCACGGGGGTCCGTTGGGCCATCACTTGGTCTCGTGAGAGTGCTTGTGCCTACGCAGCTATGCAAGGTGCTCCCATGGAGAGCACTCTCACAAGAGCACCATGCGGTGCTCCCAGGGAGAATGCTACCTCTCCCCATATATGCTGATTGGGCCTGTTTCATCCATACCATCCTGCACCCTTATAAATTTGGTCACGAGGGACCGTTGGGCCAACACTTGGGCATGAGGGACCGTTGGGCCAACGCTTGGTCACAAGGGACCGTTGGGCCAACACTTGGATAGGAGGGTCCATTGGGCCAACACTTGGACATGAGGGTCTATTGGGCTATCGCTCAGTCACGATGCTCTATTGGGCCAACACTTGGTCATGAGGAACCATTGGTTCAACGCCTGGTCATGAGGGACCATTCGTTCAACGCTTGGTCACGAGGGACTGTTTGCCCAACACTTGGTCACGAGGGTCCGTTGGGCCATCACTTGGTCACGTGAGAGCACTCGTGCCAGCGCTGCTATGCGAGGTGCTCCCATGAAGAGCACTCTCGCGAGAGCACCATGCAATGCTCCCAGGGAGAACGCTACCTCTTCCCATATATGTTGATTGGGCCTATTTCAGCCATACCATCCTTCACCCTTATAAATTTGGTCACGAGGGACCATTGGGCCAACACTTGGTAACGAGGGATCATTTGGCCCAAACTTGGTCATGAGGGACCGTTGGGCCAACACTTGGACACGAGGGTCCGTTGGGCCAACACTTGGACATGAGGGTCCGTTGGGCTATCACTCGGTCAAGATGGTCTGTTGGGCCAACACTTGGTCATGAGGGATCGTTGGTTCAATGCCAGGTCACGAGGGACCGTTCATTCAACGCTTGGTCACTAGGGTTAGTTGGGCCATCACTTGGTCACGTGAGAGCACTCATACCAGTGCAGCTATGCAAGGTGCTCCCATGGAGAGCACTCTCGCGATAGCACCGTGCGGTGCTCCCAAGGAGAATGCTACCTCTCCCCATATATGCTGATTGGGCCTGTTTCAGCTGTACCATCCTGCACCCTTATAAATTTGGTGATGAGGGACCGTTTGGCCAACCCTTGGTCGCAAGGGTCCGTTGGGCCATCCCTTGATCACGAGGGACCGTTGGGCCAACACTTGGTCACGAGGGACGATTGGGCCAACCCTTGGTCATGAGGGACCGTTTGGCCAACCCTTGGTCGCAAGGGTCCGTTGGGCCATCCCTTGATCTCGAGGGACCGTTGGGCCAACACTTGGTCACGAGGGACCGTTGGGCCAACACTTGGTCTCGTGAGAGCGCTCGTGCCAACGCAGCTATGCGAGGTGCTCCCATGAAGAGCACTCTCGCGAGAGCACCATGCAATGCTCCCAGGGAGAACGCTACCTCTTCCCATATATGTTGATTGGGCCTATTTCAGCCATACCATCCTTCACCCTTATAAATTTGGTCACGAGGGACCATTGGGCCAACACTTGGTCACGAGCGTTCGTTGGGCCAACCCTTCGTCACGATGCTCTGTTTGGTCAACACTCGATCACGAGGGACCATTGGGCCAACACTTGGTCTCGTGAGAGTGCTCATGCCAGCGCAGCTATGCGAGGTGCTCCCATGGAGAGCACTCTCATGGGAGCAGCCTGAAGTGCTCCCAGGGAGAACGCTACCTCTCCCCACATATGTTGATTGGGCCAGTTTCAACCATACCATCCTGCACCCTTGTAAATTTGGTCACGAGGGACGATTGAGCCAACACTCGGTCACGAGGGACCGCTGGTTCAACGCTTGGTCACGAGGGACCGTGGGGCCAATAGTTGGTCATGAGGGACCATGGGGCCAACAGTTGGTCATGAGGGACCATTTGGCCAACACTTGGTCACGAGGGTCCGTTGGGCCAACCCTTGGTCACGATGGTCCCGTTGGGCCAACCCTTGGTCAAAAGGGACCGCTGGGCCAACAGTTGGTCACAAGGGACCATTTGGCCAACACTCGGTCATGAGGGTCCATTGGGCCATCACTCGGGCCAACGCAGCTATGCGAGGTGCTCCCATGGAGAGCACTCTCACGGGAGCACCCTGCAGTGCTCCGAGGGAGAACGCTACCCCTCCCCACATATGTTGATTGGGCCAGTTTTAGCCATACCATCCTGCACCCTTGTAAATTTGGACACGAGGGTCCATTGGGCCAACACTTGGTCTCGTGAGAGTGCTCGTGCTAGTGCAGCTATGCGAGGTGCTCCCAGGGAGAGCACCGTGCAGTGCTCCCAGGGAGAACGCTACCTCTTCCCACATATGTTGATTGGGCCAGTTTCAGCCATACCATCCTGCACCCTTGTAAACTTTGTCACGAGGGTCCGTTGGGCCAACCCTTGGTCACGAGGGACCATTCGGCCCACACTTGGCCATGAGGGACCATTGGGCCAACACTTGGTCGGGTGAGAGCACTCGTGCCAGTGCAGCTATGCGAGGTGCTCCCAGGGAGAACGCTACCTCTCTACCTATATGTTGATTGGGCCAGTTTTAGCCAAACCATCTTTTGCACCCTTATAAATTTGGTCTAGAGGGTTCCCTGTTTGGCCAATGCTTGGTCACAAGGGTCCATTTGGCAAACACACTTGGTCTCGTAGGAGCGTTCGTGCCAATGCAGCTTTGCGAGTGTAACGACGAAAAACGTCGGCAGCTGGAAATACCGACTGAAGTTCCGGCGTACACAGTTTTAGCCACAGATCCACGCGAGGGCTATTGCTGGAAAAATGAATCCACGGCACCCTGAACGGTCTTTTCGATCAGACAGGGACTTACGGGTCAGTAAAATAATGGAAATTACGTGAAAAGAAAGCGATCTGGTTCGAGGAGTCGTAAAACGAGGGGAAAACGATGTAGACAGATTGCAACAGAGATAATGCTAAACACGATAAACAGAGGCTGACATAGGAGAAGCACGTAGCTTCAAGATCTGTGCTTTGACTTAAAAGTATATATTTCTTATGATAAATTGCACTAGGGAATCCCCGATTACAAGATGTGAAACAAGCACAAAAGAACAAGCAAAACGGTCTAAACAAAAGTCCGATCTACCTCGTGGGCTAAAGCTGAGATGCAAGGCATGTGTGTCCGTACGATCCTGTAAACAAAAGCAACTAGAGAAAACAATGTTAAATAGCCACTGCAAAAAACATGAATTGAAATGCACAAGTGAATAGAAAATAATGTGAAAAGGTTCTAGTTTAAGGCCTTTTCAGGCCACGTGTTCTAGTTTAAGGCCTTTTCGGGCCACATGCAAGCATGCCAGCTAGTGCAATGCAAACTAAGGTGACGTATGCACAACGAACAAAGGTGAAGAGTGGGTGGGGACTAGACGTGTCTTTGGCCGCAAGGAAGTCTTGATTATGTGGTTGTTTCTTAGTCAGACATGGTCTAGGAGGCGTGCTAGTTTGCTCTAGGAGGCTTTCAGTTTTTACCCCTTGTTCGGGCATTTTAGCTCTAGGTGTTGTGTTTGTTGTTGTGGGTGTTGCTTTAAGAGGCTCCTCTTCCAAGACCTGTGACATGTCCATTTTGTGTTCAGCTTGGAAAGGAGTGTTTTCGCCATGTATAATGACTTGTCCACCTTCGTATGGAAGGTGGATTTCTTGATGTATCGGTGAGGAAACAGCTCGTTGTTGTGCTAACCAAGGTCTACCAAGAATCATGTTGAAACTGGGCATCTCTTCTATGACAGTGAATTCTGCGCTAGTGGGGAATTTTTCACCTACCACAAAGGCTAAGTTGATTGTGCCCTTAATTGTGACACATGATCCATTGAAAGATTTTAAACACATGGTTTCTGTTGGCATGATCTCATCTGCCATGCCTAGTTTGTCGATTACGGAGTATAGAACTACGTTTGTTGCCGCACCATCATCAACGTGCATTCTACAAATGGTATATTGCCCAACACGTACACTAATCGATAATGGAGCTGTTGTGACTTCCCCTCGTTTGGGGTTAACTTTAACTGCATCGTCACAGAAGGCTAAGGTGTTGGAACCC
>MNCI01003574.1:100816-132003 GCA_015680685.1 Gnetum montanum | reverse complement strand
TTTGTATTGGATTTGCCCAATTCTAAGGAGTTGCTCTAGTAGTTCAGAAGCTCGTGCAGGTAGAGGTGTGCACTTAGAGTGATCCTTGCGCTGAAAGTTGGGCCTTGGGGTGGCCCTTGTTTTTGCAAGCGGGTTGGTACTAGTGTTAGTTGTTTTTGTGCTTGCGGCTACAGTTTCCATTGTTGCCTTTTGTTTGGCAACGTGTTGGTTCTTGTAAGCCACATAGGCGGGGTCATTGCTGGCTTGTGCAGCTTGTTCAATGTTCTTGATCTGTGTGAATGCTTGGCTCAACGTTTGAGCGCTTAGGTAGTACAGTTTTGACTTAATGAAGTCATTCACGGCTCCCTTCAGAATTGTAAGCAAATACTTTTCAGGGATGGGCTCATGAAGTTCGTTAAGGGCTGCACTCCATCGTTGGATGAACTTTTGCACAGGCTCAAGTGGTGCTTGTTTCACCTGTATCAGACTGTCTAGTGTGGCTTCAGGCTTGAGGTTGTACTTAAACCGGGTAACGAACTGATGTAACAGATCCTCCAGAGAGGATATGGAGTTACGAGGCAAGGCTCGGTACCAGTCTAAGGCTACGCTCGTTAAGGACATAGCGAACACTCGCAAGATTGCGTGGGGCCAAGCTTGAAGCAATAGAGTTTCTGATCGAAATGTAACTAAGTGAGCGTTTGGATCTCCCTCCCCATTGTACTTGGTTAACTGGGGCAATGCAATTCCCTTGTGTAAAGCTAATGGTGGCACTAAAGAGCTAATTGGATCATCGCGATAGAAATCTACTACTTTAACTTGTTCAATGTTGTCAGCTTTGAGTTGCTTTACCTCATCTGCTAATGCTTGCATCATCTATTTTACGTCTGCCCACTCTTGAGCGGTAGGCAAACTAGTTGGTTGGGGAGGTTGTTGGGTCGTCATTTGTTGCTGTGGAGTAATGTTCAGAGTTGTGGTTATAGGGTGTGGCACGTTCAAGTGAGTGGGTTGTTGAACAAGGGGTATGGTCCCTTGCCTAGCCACAAACTATGAAGTGACACCCTGGATGTGTGGGGTCGATGTAGTGAAAGTGGCCCCATGCGTTTGCATGTGCGGTATGTACTGGGTGGAGATGGGGGTGGTTAATCTCTGTTGGGGTACTGGTGCTTGTGTGCTCATTGACACTTGGTGAGTGGTTGTCTGTCCCATGCGAGGATGGAGTGATGGGTTCACGTAGGCATGGGGACTGTGGGTGTGGTATGAATCCTCAGGTTCAGATTGTGCCTCGAAGTCATCTACATCATGTTGGTTTTGGGGCTCCTCAATGGGTCGTTGTGTGTTTTGCCCCCTCACCAGAAGGAGCTGGGAGATGAGTTGGTGATGAGGCTCAGAAAGGGGGATGATGTCATATATGGATGGGACAAATTCATGACCTCCCCTGTATATGTGCTCGAAGTTTCGTTTTGTCTCCTGTACCATGTGGTCAATGGGAAGGTTGGCCTGAATCTTCACACATATGTAGTTATACTGTTCTTGTGTGGGGACTATGAGAGCATGTGCGTTGGAGTTTTGGGATGATTCCATGGTAATTTGTGCTTGGACAAGGTAATCAATGTTGGTGGTCGTTAGGACTTAGACTGGTTTGAAGTAGGTGCGAATCGCAACGAATTCGGCTTTGAAACGGGCCCGTTTTGGGTGTTTTTGTTGGAAAAACACTGTAGCGGTACTGTAGCAGTACTGTAGCATACGCTGAAACACTGTAGCAGCATATACACCCGGACACTATAGTAGCGTATACGCTTGAACACTGTAGCAGCGTAAAAACACTATAGCAGCGTAAAAACACTGTAGTAGCGTAGACGTTGGGAATTTGTTGGCAGCGTAGACGCTGGGGTTTAGTTTGGCAGCGTAGATGCTGTAGTCTATTAGCAGCGTAGACGTTGGGGTTTCAGTTTGGCAGCGTAGACGTTGTAAGATTTGCAAGCAAGGTTTTAGGCGGGGCCTCCTTCTAGCGCCAAAAATTGTACCGACCGAAATCGTCGGTGCAAGGCTGGAACGTTACGAGCACCGAAATATCTACGGACAAGCACAGTCGACCCTGCCTCCACTTGAGGGTGAGCTGGAATGAACGAAGGTAGAGTGCCTTGAATGGTTTGCACGTGGATCAAACAAGGACTTCCCCAACGTTTGCCGCTACAACACGTTGGGTTATACGTAAATAATGCACATTAAATGTAAACCATAAGCAAGCACGATAATGTAAATGAGCCTGTAAACGTAAAATGAAAAACAAAGAAAACTGCAACAAATCTGGGCAAAATGTAAACTGTTTTGTATTGAGAATTGATTACAAAGTGCACCGGTCCAAACGCAGTTGTGGCTTTGACACAAGGCGAACGAAAGGCCCCGGCGTGTGCAGGAATGACTCGGCTGGTTCGCAAGACAGGCGGAGCGTAGAGACTATGTGTATGGCGTATAGGGCTCTCCAGTGTAAGAGGGTTTTTGAGCTCTGGTCCACAGCATAAATGTCTCTTGTGCACTCTGGGAGTTTTTTGCCAACCGCTCCCTTCGACCTCCCTCAATTTCATGGAAAAATGGGCCTTTTATAGACGGGTTTTACCGGGGAATTCAGGTTGGGAGACACGTGGGCGTATACGCTGGGCGTATACGCTACATCAAGCTGGATTTAATTTACAAGTGTTACATTTTCTGGTGTATACGCTGTGGGGCGGGCGTATACGCTGTGGATGCTGAGCGTAGAGGATGCCAGCGTAAGCCAAAAATGTACCCAGCGTATACACATGAAAATGCTTCATTTTAAGGTCAAAAATTGATTATTGGGTGCCCAAGAGCTACTGGGAACCTTGGGGAAGGTCCTGGGGGGTCTGGACGCTCGATTCTGGCATGTTTTGATGAGTTTTTGAGGCTCAAAAGTTGCTGTACGCTGGGCCTTACGCTGAGGCACTGTAGCATACGCTGAAACACTGTAGCTTACGTTGAGGCACTGTAGCTTACGCTGAAACACTGTAGCATACACTGTGACACTGTAGCATATGTTGAGGCATTGTAGCATACACTGAGGCACTATAGCTTACGCTGTGACACTGTAGCATATGCTGAAACACTGTAGCTTACGCTGAGGCACTGTAGCATACGCTGTGACACTGTAGCAGCGTATACGCTTAGTGTGTACCACAATGTATACTCATTTATGGGGCCCGAAAGTTGCTGTACGCTGGGCGTGTATAGGCCAATGTACAGGATGCATACTTAGTGAAAACCAAGTATTTTGAGCTCAACATTTGCCAAGTTTAATGCCAGATGTCATCGTAGTCTTTTGTGGGTCCCAGGGAACTTTTACTTGCTTGCTCTGACTTCATTTGATGCTATATTTGAGGCTTTCAAGCTTGATCATGCTGAGGACCAACATGACTTAGCTCAATTTCTGTCTTCAAGTGTTAGCCAAAATTTTTGTGGTGTTTTAGGGAGCTATCTCCTTGAGGACGTCCTCATCGAGAGTGGTCTTCCTGGAGAACGCACTTCTTGAGAGCAGTCTCCCTAACATCGCCCTTCCTGAGAACACCCTTCTTGAGAGCGGTCTCCTTGAGGATGCCTTCAATGGGAGCGTTCTCCCTAGAGTGCCCTTGTTGAAAGTGCTTTCATTGAGAGCGGTCTCCCTGAGAACATCCTCATTGAGAGCGATCTCCTTTAGAGCTATCTTTTGGAGAGTGCCCTCCTTGAGAATGCCCTCCTTGAGAGCGATCTCACTGAGGATGTCCTCATTGTGAACGTTCTCCCTGGAGCGCCCTCATCGGAAGTGGTTTCCTTGATAGCTGTCTTCTTAAGTGTGCCCTCCCTGAGAACGCCCTCCTTGAGAGTAGTCTCTTTGATGATGTCCTCATCGAGATCATTTTCCCTTGAGTGCCCTCATTGAGAGCGGTCTTTCAGGAGCACCCTCGTTGAGAACGGTCTCTTTGGAGCGCCCTCATTGGGAGCGTTCTCCCTGGAGCGATCTCTTTGAGATCACTTTTTGTTGTTAACGTGAGTGCTCTCTACAAGAGTGCTAGTGTTGAGATTGTTCTCTTGTAGAGCTACCTCCATTGGAACACCCTCCTTGAGATCGGTGTTGCTGGGGACGCCCTCTTTGAGAGTGTCCTCCTTAAGAGCGTTCTACGTGAGATCGGCCACCTTAAGAGCATCCTCATTGAGAGCGTGCTCATCGTGAGCCATCTTCGTTTGAGCGGCTATCTAAAGAGCATTCTTTTTGAGATCGCCCTTCTCATGAGTGTTCTTCCTGGAGTGCCCTTGTTGAGAGCGTTCTGTTGAAGAGGCCCATCCTTGAGAGCGTTCTTGCCGAGAGCGTTCTCATTGAGAGCGTTCTCCATGTGAGCACCTTGCGTTACGCATGGGAGAGTTGTTACCTTGAGAGCGTTGTTTTGGAGAGCACCAGAGCGACCTCCCTGAGAATGCCCTTCTATGGAGCTGTCTCCCTGAGGATGCCTTCATCGGGAGCGTTCTCCCTGGAGTGTCCTAGTTGAGAGATCTTTCATTGAGAGCGGTCTCCCTGAGAACGTCCTCATCGAGAGCGGTCTTTCAGAGAGTGCCCTCCTTGAGAATGCCCTTCTTGAGAGAAATCTCATCGATGACACCCTCATCGTGAACGTTCTCCTTGGAGCACCCTCATCTGGAGTAGTCTCCTTGAGAGCAGTCTTCCTAAAAGTGCCCTCCCTGAGAACACCCTCCTTGAGAGCGGTCTCCCTTTGGATGCCTTCATCGGGAGCCTTCTCCCTGGAGTGCCCTCGTTGAGAGCACCTTCATTGAGAGTGGTCTCCCTGAGAACATCCTCATTGTGAGCGGTCTCTTTTAGAGTAGTCTTTCAGAGAGTGCCCTCATTGAGAATGCCCTCCTTGAGAGCNTTTCAGAGAGTGCCCTCATTGAGAATGCCCTCCTTGAGAGCGATCTTGCCAAGGATGTTCTTCCTTGAGTGCCCTCGTTGAGAGTGGTCTCCTTGGAGCACCTTCGTTCGGAGCGTTCTCCCTAGAGTGACCTCCTTGAGATCACTTTTCGTTATTAATGTGAGAGTGTTCTCTTCAAGATTACCATTGTTGAGATTATTCTCTTGGAGAGCTACCTCCATTGGAACGCCCTCCTTGAGATCGGTGTCGCTGGGGACGCCCTCTCTAAGAGCAGCCACCTTAAGAGTGTTCTACGTGAGATCGGCCACCTTAAGAGTGTCCTCATTGAGAGCGCCCTCATCACGAGTGATGTTCGTTTGAGCGACTCTCTGAAGAGCGTTCTTCTTGAGATCGCCCTTCTTGCGAGCGTTCTCCCTGAAGTGCCCTCGTCGAGAGCATTCTATTGAAGAGGCCCATCCTTGAGAGCGTTCTTGCCAAGAGCATTCTCTCTGAGGGTAGGCTTCGTGAGAGTGTTCTCATTGAGAGCATTCTCCATGTGAGCACCTTGCGTTACGCACAGCAGAGTTGTCACCTTGAGAGTTTTGCTTTGGAGAGCACCTTTCCTAAGAGCGACCTCCCTGAGAACACCCTTTTAGGGAGCTATCTCCCTGAGGACATCCTCATCGAAAGTGGTCTCCCTAAGGATGCCTTCATTAGGAGTGTTCTCCCTGGAGTGCCCTCGTTGAGAGCACCTTCATTGAGAGCGGTCTCCCTGAGAACGTCCTCATCAAGAGTGCTCTTTCGGAGAGTGCCCTCCTTGAGAATGCCCTCCTTGAGAGCAATCTCACTGATGATGCCCTCATCGTGAACGTTCTCCTTGGAGCACCCTCATCTGAAGCAGTCTCCTTGAGAGTGGCCTTCCTAAAAGCACCCTCCCTGAGAACACCCTCCTTGAGAGCGGTCTCCCTTTGGATGCCTTCATCGGGAGCCTTAGAGCGATCCTTGCGCTGAAAGTTGGGCCTTGGGGTGGCCCTTGTTTTTGCAGGCGGGTTGGTACTAGTGTTAGTTGTTTTTGTGCTTGCGGCTACAGTTTCCATTGTTGTCTGTTGTTTGGCAACGTGTTGGTTCTTGTAAGCCACATAGGTGGGGTCATTGCTGGTTTGTGCAGCTTGTTCAATGTTCTTGATCTGTGTGAATGCTTGGCTCAACGTTTGAGTGCTAAGATAGTACAGTTTTGACTTAATGAAGTCATTTACGGCTCCCTTCAGAATTGTAAGCAAATACTTTTCAGGGATGGGCTCATGAAGTTCGTTAAGGGCTCCACTCCATTGTTGGATGAACTTTTGCACAGGCTCAAATGGTGCTTGTTTCACCTGTATCAGACTATCTAGTGTGGCTTCAGGCTTGAGGTTGTACTTAAACCATGTAACGAACTGATGTAATAGATCCTCCAGAGAGGATATGGAGTTACGAGGCAAGGCTCGGTACCAGTCTAAGGCTACGCTCGTTAAGGACATAGCGAACACTCGCAAGATTGCGTGGGGCCAAGCTTGAAGCAATAGAGTTTCTGATCGAAATGTGACTAAGTGAGCGTTTGGATCTCCCTCCCCATTGTACTTGGTTAACTGGGGCAATGCGACTCCCTTGGGTAAAGCTAACGGTGGCACTGAAGAGCTAATTGGATCGTCGCGATAGAAATCCAGTACTTTAACTTGTTCAGTGTTGTCAGCTTTGAGTTGCTTTATCTCATCCGCTAATGCTTGCATCATCTGTTTTGCTTCTGCCCACTCTTGAGCAGTAGGCAGATTAGTTGGTTGGGGAGGTTGTTGGGTTGTCATTTGTTGCTGTGGAGCGATGTTCAGAGTTGCGGTTGTGGGGTGTGGCACGTTGAAGTGAGTGGGTTGTTGAACAAGGGGTATGGCCCGTTGCCTTGCCACAAACTGTGAAGTGACACCCTGGATGTGTGGGGCCAATGTAGTGATAGTGGCCCCATGCGTTTGCATGTGTGGTATGTACTGGGTGGAGATGGGGGTGGGTAATCTCTGTTGGGATACCAGTGCTTGTGTGCTCATTGATGCTTGGTGAGTGATCGTCTGTCCCATGCGAGGATGGAGTGATGGATTCATGTAGGCATGGGGACTGAGGGTGTGGTATGAATCCTCAGGTTCAGATTGTGCCTCGAAGTCATCTACATCATGTTGGTTTTGGGGCTCCTCATTGGGTCGCCGTGAGTTTTGGCTCCTTTCCATAAGGAGTTGGGAGATGAGTCTATGTTGAGGCTCAGAAAGGGGAATGACATCATATACAGAGGGGATGAATTCATGACCTCCCATGTATATGTGCTCGAAGTTTCGTTTTGCCTCCTGTTCTATGGTGTGAAGAGGAAGGTTGGCCTGAATCTTCACACAGATAAAGTTGTATTGTTCCTGTGTGAGGATTACGAAGATGCGTGCATTAGAGGTCGGGGATGATTCCATGGTGATGTGTGACAGGGCAACGTATAAGCTAGCTAACAAGTACCAAGTGTGTTTCAGGCTAAGTGTGCAGAGTGTCCAGCGTGTGAACACTGAAATTTTTTCTAAGTGTCCTACGTGTACAGCCTAACCGAGAGAAAATTTAGCTAAGTATGAAATTATGAACCGTAGTCGTACACGGATGGTGATCTCGGGTAAGAGGAAGTTATCTTGGAATCGTTATGTTGTGTGTATGGTATGCCTTAGACAAGGTGATCCATGTTGGTGGCCGTTAGTACTTAGACCGGTTTGAAGTAGATGCGAATCGTAGTGAATTCGGCTTTGAAACGGGCTCGTTTTGGGTGTTTTTGTGGAAAAAACACTGTAGCAGGACTGTAGCAGTACTGTAGCAGTGTAAACACTGTAGCAGCATAAAAACATTGTAGCAGGCGTAAAAACACTGTAGCATACGCTGGGACACTGTAGCAGCGTAAAAACACTATAGCATACGCTGGGACACTGTAGCAGCGTAAAAACACTGTAGCAGGCGTAAACACTGTAGCAGGCGTAAAAACACTGTAGCATACGCTGGGACACTGTAGCAGTGTAAAAACACTGTAGCAGGCGTAAACACTATAGCAGCGTAAAAACACTGTAGCATACGCTGGGACACTGTAGCAGCATAAAAGCACTGTAGTAGCGTAAAAACACTGTAGTAGGCGTAAAATCACTGTAGCAGTGTAGACACTAGGAATTTGTAAACAAAGTTAGCGTATGATTAACAGCGTAGACGCTGAGACTTGCAAATGGTGAGTTTTAAACACGGCAGCGTAGACGCTGGAAAGTTTGCAAGTAAGGTTTCAAATTATACAACGTAAACGCTGGGAGGTTTTCAAAAAAAGTTATACTCAACAGCGTAAACACTGAAAGCTCTGAAGCACAACTAGTTCAAGGCAGAGGCCCTCCTTCTAGCGCCAAATTCTGTACCACCTGAAATCGTCGGTCTTAGGCTGAAAGGAAAACAGAGGCCACGGGATCGCAGGACGCACACAGAAGACCCTGCCTTCACCTAAGGGCAAGCTGGAATGCACAAAGGTAAAGTACCTTGGGTGGTCCGCACGCGGATCAGACAAGGATTTCCCCGAGCGTACGTCAAAGTGTTGTACGCTGGGTTATGCGTAAACAAAGCAAAACAGCGTAAAAACAGATGTGAACAGAACGTAAGCGTAAATGGGCATAAATAGAACATGTACACAAAATTTATATAAACTGTAAATGATTTTATGAAGATGTAGCAATGGTATTACAGGATGAGAATACAGTGCACCGGTCTAACGCAGTTGTGGCGAAGCACAAGGCGGATGAAAAGCCCCAATGGATGGGAGGGTGGCAGGCTGGTTTATGCTGTAGATGCGGCATAGGGACTATGCATAGTGTACAGGTTTTCCAGCGTAAGAGGGTTTTGAGCTCTGATGCGCAGCATCATTGCTCCGGGGTATGCTCTGGGATTTTGCCAACCTCTAGATTTCGTGAAAAAATTGGGATTTTATACAGGTTTCAACGGTAGACTCAGGTTGGGAGACACGTGGTGCATTGACCAAGTGCAAGATATGTTACAACTGGACAGCGTATAGCATGCCAGCGTACAGGATGCCAGCGTAAGCGTATAGCATGCCAGCGTAAGCCAAAAATGTACCCAGCGTATACACTTGAAAATGCTTCATTTTAAGGCCAAAAATTGACTTTTGGGTGCCTGAGAGCTACTGGAAACCCTAGGGAAGGTTCTGGGGGGTCTGGACGCTCGATTCTAGCACGTTTTGACTCATTTCTAGGGCCCGAAAGTCTGTCTACGCTGGCTGCACCCCGGTGTATATGCTGGGCGTACAGGAATGAAAGACCATCATTTGAAGCCCAAAATTCGATTTTCAAGTGTCCAAGAGCTACTAGGAACCTTGGGGAAGGTTCTAGGGGGTTTGAACACTCAATTCTAGCACGTTTTGACTCATTTCTGGGGCCCGAAAGTCTGTCTACGCTGGCTGCACCCCAGCGTATACGCTAGGCATACAGGAATGGAAGACCATCATTTGGAGCCCAAAATTCAATTTTCAAGTGTCTAAGAGCTACTAGGAACCTTTGGGAAGGTTCTAGGGGGTCTGGACGCTCGATTCTGGCACGTTTTGACTCAATTCTGGGGCCCGAAAGTCTGTCTACGCTGGCTGCACCCCGGCGTATATGCTGGGCGTATAGGAATGGAAGACCATCATTTGGAGCCCAAAATTCGATTTTCAAGTGTCCAAGAGCTACTAGGAACCTTTGGGAAGGTTCTTGGGGGTCTAGATGCTCAATTCTGGCACATTTTGACTCATTTCTGGGGCCCAAAAGTCTGTCTACGCTGGCTGCACCCCGGTGTATATGCTGGGCGTACAGGAATGAAAGACCATCATTTGGAGCCCAAAATTCGATTTTCAAGTGTCCAAGAGCTGCTAGGAACCTTGGGGAAGGTTTTGGGGGTCTGGACGCTCAATTTTGGGATGTTTTGACTCATTTCTGGGGCTCGAAAGTCTGTCTACGCTGGCTGCACCCCGGCGTATACGCTGGGCGTACAGGAATGGAAGACCATCATTTGGAGCCCAAAATTCGATTTTCAAGTGTCCAAGAGTTGCTAGGAACCTTGGGTAAGGTTCTAGGGGGTCTGTATGCTCGATTCTGGCACGTTTTGACTCATTTCTGGGGCCCAAAAGTCTGTCTACGCTGGCTGCACCCTGGCGTATACGCTGGGCGTACAGGAATGGAAGACCATCATTTGGAGCCCAAAATTCGATTTTCAAGTGTCCAAGAGCTGCTAGGAACCTTGGGGAAGGTTCTGGGGGGTCTGGACGCTCAATTTTGGGATGTTTTGACTCATTTCTGGGGCTCGAAAGTCTGTCTACGCTGGCTGCACCCCGGCGTATACGCTGGGCGTACAGGAATGGAAGACCATCATTTGGAGCCCAAAATTCGATTTTCAAGTGTCCAAGAGTTGCTAGGAACCTTGGGTAAGGTTCTAGGGGGTCTGTATGCTCGATTCTGGCACGTTTTGACTCATTTCTGGGGCCCAAAAGTCTGTCTACGCTGGCTGCACCCTGGCGTATACGCTGGGCGTACAGGAATGGAAGACCATCATTTGGAGCCCAAAATTCGATTTTCAAGTGTCCAAGAGCTGCTAGGAACCTTGGGTAAGGTTCTAGGGGGTCTGTATGCTCGATTCTGGCACGTTTTGACTCATTTCTGGGGCCCAAAAGTCTGTCTACGCTGGCTGCACCCTGGCGTATACGCTGGGCGTACAGGAATGGAAGACCATCATTTGGAGCCCAAAATTCGATTTTCAAGTGTCCAAGAGCTACTGGGAACCTTGGGGAAGGTTCTGGGAGGACTAGACACTCCACTTTATCATGTTTTAATGAGTTTTTGAGCCCCGAAAGTTGCTGTACGCTGGGCCTTACGCTGGGCCTTACGCTGGGCATGTGTAGGCCAGCGTACAGGATGCATACTTAGTGAAAACCAAGTATTTTGAGCTCAAGATTTGCCAAGTTTGATGCCAAATGTCATCGTAGTCTTCTTTGGGTCCCAGGGAACTTTTACTTGCTTGCTTTGACTTCGTTTGATGCTATTTTTGAGGCTTTCAAGCTTGGTCATGCTGAGGACGAACATGACTTAGCTTAATTTCTGTCTACAAGTGTTAGCCAAAATTTTTTGTGGTGTTTCACAGGGGACTTAGGCTTGGTCCACCGCAAGGGATGCTTCTGTAGACTACAATTCTGGCAGCCACCACTGCCAGATTTTCACGCTGGGCTGTTCCCGGTTCGCTCACCGTTACTAGGGAAATCCTCGTAAGTTTCTCTTCCTCCGCTTAGTTATATGCTTAAACTCGACGGGTACCCTTGCCTGAACTGGGATCACTGCGAAGAGGGAGCATCACCCTTCCTATGCGTGATGCAAAGGAGGAACATCACCCCCACCGATCACTCAGTCCCGCATCACACTGAAGGAGAAGGACGAGGAGGGGGCTAACATACCTCATGCACGCTCAGCGCAGGGAACGCACAGACCACCACCACCATCCATCGCTCCGTCCGAGTAGAAGCCAGAAAACACGAACGACGGTAACTTTTTAGGCGATCGCACCTCGGGAGACACGGACGACCACATCCACTGCCCCCTCGCACAGGGTGAAGAGGGCGCGCCCTAGGATCTTTCATCACACCCAGCCAGACGTGCCCTCGACCTAGGCCTCGGGTGCAAGTTGTGTTCAAAGATTCGATGATTCATGGGATTCTGCAATTCACACAAAGTATCGCATTTCACTACATTCTTCATCAAAACAAGAGCCGAGATATCCATTGTCAAGAGTCGTGGTTGGGGTCACCAACCCTAGTTAACCGCTGCAACGGATGTTCGTTGCATCCTTGGTGCCACTCGAACCCTTGCATTGGGGAAAGAGAAGCAGGAACCACCTGAGGGATGCGACCCAGCGTCCACGTCCAGACAAGGGTGGTGGCAACAACCTTGTGAACGAGGACCCTACTACGCAATCCACGAGTGCACGGGATGACAACCCGCGAAGCACCAGCACTGCAGCTGTTCAGCTCAATGCCCCTCGCATTTGCCCGAAGCGACAAGTTACCCTACAACCCACAGGCCGAGGGCAGCCGTTCGCCTAGAACACGTGTGACGGGAGAAGAGAGATGCACCCAGCCATCGCGTCTTATCCCCTCCCTCCCGTGGAATCGGATGGCCCGGGGAACAAAAAAGTGGCCCTCGTATGTCCCCCTCGCATCCAGCCTTTGTATTTTAAAAGCCGTTTGACTGCAAATGTAGAGCTTCGTGACTCTCTCTCACCCAGGTGTACACGCTCCCTTCGTGGATCGCCTATCCTCAATGAACGACGATGACACGTCCTCCATCGGGAGGGAACCTAAGCCCCCTCTGGATCGACGCCCCGAAGCTTGCCTGGGCAATGGCGTGCCCTTTGGGCCATCGATCCATCAAACGTGCAAGGTGTAATTCAGATGCAACGTCTAGCACCCCCACCAAGATCACGCTCTTCCCACAAAGTCTAGTCCCAGCGCAGCACCATCATCGTGGTCCCCCCCAAGCATTCTTTGTCGCTACGACGAGAATGCAAGACCGTGACCAACGAGACAAAACCATGTGCACGTCAATGATCCTACTGCAGGTTCACCTATGGTAACCTTGTTACGACTTCTCCTTCCTCTAAACAATAAGGTTTAATGAGCTTCTCATGACGTCGACAATGGCAAAACCATCATCGTCACCGTAATCCGAACATTTCACTGGATCGTTCAATCAGTAGGAGCGATGGGCGGTGTGTACAAAGGGTAGGGACGTAGTCAACATGAGCTGATGACTCACGCTTACTAGGAATTCCTCGTTCAAGACTGATAATTGCAAAGATCTATCCCCATCATGATGCATTTTCACAAGATTTCCCGATCCTCTCGAACCAGGGAAGGAGGCTCTCTGAATGCATTAGTGTAGCGCGCATGCAGCCTAGAACATCTAAGGGCATCACAGACCTATTATTGCCTCAAACTTCCATGGCCTGAGCAGCCATAGTCCCTCTAAGAAGCTATCCACGAAGGGCGTACCTCCACATAGCTAGTTAGCAGGCTGAGGTCTCGTTCGTTAATGGAATTAACTAGACAAATCACTACACCAACTAAGAACAACCATGCACCACCACCCATAGAATCAAGAAAGAGCTCTCAATCTGTCAATCCTTACTATGTCTGGACCTGGTAAGTTTTCCCGTGTTGAGTCAAATTAAGCCGCAGGCTCCACTCCTGGTGGTGCCCTTCCGTCAATTCCTTTAAGTTTCAGCCTTGCGACCATACTCCCCCCGGAACCCAAACACTCTGATTTCTCGGAAGGTGCCGACGGAGTCCTAAGAGCAACATCCGCCGATCCCTGGTCGGCATCGTTTATGGTTGAGACTAGGACGGTATCTGATCGTCTTCGAGCCCCCAACTTTCGTTCTTGATTAATGAAAACATCCTTGGCAAATGCTTTCGCACTAGTTCGTCTTTCATAAATCCAAGAATTTCACCTCTGACAATGAAATACGAATGCCCCCGACAGTCCCTATTAATCATTACTCCCATCCCGAAGGCCAACACAACAGGATCGAAATCCTATCGCGTTATTCCATGCTAATGTATTCACAGCATAGGCTTGCTTTGAGCACTCTAGTTTTTTCAAAGTAACAGTGTCGGACCCACGACCCAGCCAATTAAGGCCAGCACCACGTCGCCGACAGAAGGAACGGAGCGGTCGATGCACACCGCATCGATGGACCGACCACCCCATCCCAAGATCCAACTACGAGCTTTTTAACTGCAACAACTTAAATATATGCTATTGGAGCTGGAATTACCGTGGTTGCTGGCACCAAACTTGCCCTCCAATGGATCCTCGTTAAGGGCTTTAAATTGTACTCATTCCAATTACCAGACTCGATGAGCCTGGTATTGTTATTTATTGTCACTACCTCCCCGTATTAGGATTGGGTAATTTGTGTGCCTACTGCCTTCCTTGGATGTGGTAGCCGTTTCTCAGGCTCCCTCTCTGGAATCGAACCCTAATTCCCCGTCACCCATCACAACCATGGTAGGCCTCTATCCTACCATCGAAAGTTGATAGGGCAGAAATTTGAATGAAGCGTCACCGGCACAAGGGCCGTGCGTNGAAAGGCACGACAGACCCTCCACGCACCGATTTCGCACAGCATCTTTCGTGGGCACCGTTCCCCGGTTTACGCCCAAGAAACGCGGCACTGCAATAGGTGACAAATGCAGCCTCGCTCTCGACCATGGACATACGAGTGCTAAGGGCATCGCACAAGTGCACAACTTACTACCCGCACTATCCAACATTCACACAAATGCCCAACATCAAGGTACACCTACGAGTTCCACCATCCCCTCGATACGATTACCGAACCCGAGAGCACTACCTCAAAAATGCTTCTCCGTGAGAATAAAGTTCCATGCAGGAAGCAGCACACGCCACACCCACAAAGGCCACCTCAGGGGCCACCCATTGAAGAATGAGCCACACGAACATGCATGAAGGACAACAGAACCTCAGTCCTCCCGGTACCCCAGCACGTGCACGTCAACTCACATCTACCACCCGCATGCTACTGAGCGGTCCGATCTGTGATCAGGAAGAGGAAACATGCACCTGACGCTACCTGATGGGGGTGTTAACATGCTTTGCTACCTCAACCACACAAACCCAACGCAGCTGTTCGCACGTGCTCAACCGCTATGGCATCAACGAAAATGAGAGATGCATCCCAGAATCGCAAACCCAACTATCACCCGACGCCGAGGGCGTCGTTCACATCACAACGCAAGCCTATGTCCTTGAATCCACGAAAGGCTATTTTTGAGATGCTACGATCACGAAATGGTCACCCGAATTAATAAAGTTCTCGAATCGAAAACAATAGTGAGGCACCCGCAAGTGCATGGAGAACAAGAGAGACCAAGTTGCTCTTCGTTTTTCGCCTCCTTCATGTGAACTCGCCACTACCACCCATGCGCTACTAGGCAATCGAATCAATGAATAGGCAGACACGGCATGCGCTGAACAATACCCAGTGGGGGCGTCCAGATGCTCTGCCACCTCGACTACACCAAATCAATGCTACCATTCACACGAAATCATTCAACATCATTTCCGTATGGGATCGTTCAATCCCGTACAGCCATCAGTCCCGGGTCTGATCTCGCAACTCTATAGAAACAAATTTCAGCGTTACCAGAATTCCCTGTCACGTGACCGAGCAACAGAAAACTCCTTCGTGAAACCCAAGGATACAGCGTGCCATAGCCAAGATAAGGAATTTTTGAGATATGGGTCTCAAACATCCCTCCGACTTCTCCTAACCCTTAAAGAACTTACGACCGTGTTCGAGCATGCACTCAAACTTTGCAAGCTACTCCAAGGGAAGGCGCTACCTGAGTCCTTGAATCCACGAAAGGCTCTTTTCGATGAGCAATGACCATGAAACGGTCACCCAAATCAATAGAGTCCTCAAACCGCAACCAACAACGAGGCACCCACAAATGCATGGAGAACAAGAGAGAACAAGTCCCTCTTCATTTCTCCACTCGACAAGGTAAACTCACCACTACCACCCATGCGCTACTAGGTAATCAAATCAGTGAATAGGCATAGATGACATGCACTCAACGATACCCCGTGAGGGTGTCCCGATGCTCTACCACCTCGACCACACCAAATCAACACTACCGTTTGCATGAAATCATTCGACATCATTTCCAAATTGGATCCTTCACTCCCGTTGAGCCATCAGTGTCGACTCCGATCTCGCAACTCTATAAAAATGAGTTTCAGGGTTACCTGAATTCCCTGTCAAGCAACCGAGCAACAGAAAACTCCTTGGTTAAACCCAGAGACACAGCGTGCCACAGCCAAGACAAGGGATTTTCGAGACATGGATCTCAAACATCCCTATGACTTCTCCTAACCCTTAAAGAACTTACGACTATGTTCGAGGGTGCGCTCAAACTTCGTAAGCTACTACAAGGAAAGGCGCTACCTATGTCCTTGAATCCACGAAAGCTCTTTTTGATGTGCTACGACCACAAGATGGTCACCCGAATCAATAGAGTCCTCAAACCGAAACCAATAGCATGGCACCCTCAAGTGCATGGAGAACAAAAGAGAGCAAGTCCCTCTTCTTTTCTCGACTCGTCCAGGTGAACTTGCCACTACCACCCATGCGCTACTTGGCAATCAAATCAGTGAATAGGCAGAGATGACATGTGCTCGACGCTACCCCGTGGAGGCATCCAAATGCTCTGCCACCTCGACCGCACCAAATCAACGCTACCATTCGCACGAAATCATTCGACATCATTTCTGCATGGGATCGTTAAATTTTGTAAAGCCATCAGTGTCGACTCCGATCTCGCAACTCTATAGAAACGAATTTCAGCATTACCTGAATTCCCCATCAAGCGACCGAGCAACAGAAAAATCCTTCATGAAAACCAAAGACAGCGTGCCACAGCCAAGACAAGGGATTTTCGAGACATGGGCCTCAAACATCCCTCCGACTTCTCCTAACCCTTAAAGAACTTACAACCATGTTCGAGCGTGCGCTCAAACTTCGCAAGCTACTCTAAGAGAAGGCACTACCTGTGTTCTTGATTCCACGAAAGGCTCTTTTCATTGTGCTACAACCACGAGATGGTCACCCGAATCAATAGAGTCCTCAAACTGAAACCAACAACAAGTCACCCTCAAGTGCATGGAGAACAAAAGAGAACAAGTCCCTCATAATTTCTCGACTCGTCCAGGTGAGCTCGCCACTACCACCCATGTGCTACTAGGTAATCAAATCGGTGAATAGGCAGAGAAGACATGCGCTAGACACTACCCCGTGGGAGCATCCAAACGCTCTGCCTCCTCGACCGCACCAAATCACCGCTACCATTCGCATGAAATCATTCAACATCGTTTCCGCATGGGATCGTTCAATCCCATAAAGCCATCAGTGTCGGCTCAGATCTCACAACTCTATAGAAAACTCACACGATCGAGCACCAAAAAACTCCTTCATGAAACACAGAGACACAGCGTGCCGTAGCCAAGACAAGGGATTTTCGAGACATGGGCCTCAAATATCCCTCTGACTTCTCCTAACCCTTAAAGACCTTACAACCGTGTTCGAGCATGCGCTCAAACTTCGCAAGCTACTCCAAGGGAAGGTGCTACCTGTGTCCTTGAGACCAAAAAAGGCTCTTTTCATTGTGCTACGATCACAAGATGGTCACCCGAATCAATAGAGTCCTCAAATCGAAACCAACAATGAGGCACCCTCAAGTGCATGGAGAACAAAAGAGAACAAATCCCTCATCGTTTCTCGACTCATCCAGGTGAACTCGCCACTACCACCCATGCGCTACTAGGCAATCGAATCGGTGAATAGGCAGAGACGACATGCCCTCGATGCTACCCCATGGGGGCATCCAAATGCTATGCCTCCTCGACCGCACCAAATCAATGCTACCATTCGAATGAAATCATTCGACATCATTTTCGCATGGGATCGTTCAATCCCGTAAAGCCATCAGTGCCAGCTCTAATCTTGCAACTCTATAGAAATGAGCTTCAGGGTTACCCGAATTCCCCGTCAAGCGACCGAGCAACAAAAAACTCCTTTGTGAAACACAGAGACACAGCGTGCTATAGCCAGGACAAGGGATTTTCGAGACATGGACCTCAAAACATCCCTCCGAATTCTCCTAACCCTTAAAGAACATATGACCATGTTCGAGCGTGTGCTCAAACTTCACAAGCTACTCCAAGGGAAGGCGCTACCTGTGTCCTTGAGTCCATGAAAGGCTCTTTTCGTTGTGCTACGACCACGAGACGGTCACCCGAATCAATAGAGTCCTCAAACCGAAACCAACAACGAGGCACCCTCATGTGCATGGAGAACAAAAGAGAACAAGTCCCTCATCGTTTCTCGACTCATCCAAGTGAACTCACCACTACCACCCATGCACTACTAGGCAATCAAATTGGTGAATAGGCAGAGATGACATGAGCTCGACGCTACCCCGTGAGGGCATCTAGACGCTCTACCACTTTGACCGCACCAAATCAACGCTACAATTCGCATGAAATCATTCGACATCATTTCCACATGGGATCGTTAAATCCCATAAAACCATCAGTGCCGGCTCCAATCTTGCAACTCTATAGAAACAAATTTCAATGTTACCTGAATTTCCCATCAAGCGACTGAGCAATAGAAAACTCCTTCATAAAACCCAGAGACACAGTGTGCCACAGCCAAGACAAGGGATTTTCGAGACATGGGCCTCAAACATCCCTCCAACTTCTCCTAACCCTTAAAGAACTTACTACTGTGTTCGAGCGTGCGTTGAAACTTCGTAAGCTACTCCAAGGGAAGGCATTACCTATGTCCTTGAGTCCACGAAAGGCTCTTTTCATTGTGCTATGACCACGAGATGGTCACCCGAATCAATAGAGTCCTCAAACCAAAACCAAAAACGAGGCACCCTCAAGTGCATGCAGAACAAAAGAGAATAAGTCCCTCATCGTTTCTTGACTCGTCCAGGTGAACTCACCACTACCACCCATGTGCTACTAGGCAATCGAATCGGTGAATAGGCAGACACGACATGCGCTCGACGCTACCCCATGGGGACATCCAAATGCTATGCCTCCTCGACCGCACCAAATCAATGCTACCATTTGCACAAAATCATTCGACATTGTTTCCACATGGGATCATTCAATCCTGTAAAGCCATCAGTGCCTGCTCCGATCTCACAACTCTATAGAAACGAGCTTCAGGGTTACCTAAATTCCCCGTCAAGCGACTGAGCAATAGAAAACTCATTCTTGAAACACAGAGACACAGCATGCCGTAGCTAGGACAAGGGATTTTTGAGACATGGACCTCAAAACATCCCTCCGACTTCTCCTAACCCTTAAAGAACTTACGATCGTGTTCGAGCGTGCGCTCAAACTTCGCAAGCTACTCCAAGGGAAGGCGCTACCTATGTCCTTGAGTCCACGAAAGTCTCTTTTCGTTGTGCTACGACCACGAGACGGTCACCCGAATCAATAGAGTCCTCAAACAGAAACCAACAGTGAGGTACCCTCAAGTGCATGGAGAACAAAAGAGAACAAGTCCCTCATCGTTTCTCGACTCGTCCAGGTGAACTCACCACTACCACCCATGTGCTACTTGGCAATCGAATCGGTGAATAAGCAGAGACGACATGCGCTCGACGCTACCCCGTGGGGGCATCCAAACGCTCTACCTCCTCAACCTCACCAAATCAATGCTACCATTCGCATGAAATCATTCGACATCATTTTTGCATGGGATCGTTCAATCCCGTAAAGCCATCAGTGTCAGCTGCAATCTCGCAACTCTATAGAAGCGAGTTTCAGGGTTAACCGAATTCCCCATCAAGCGACCAAGCAATGGAAAACTCCTTTGTGAAACCCAGAGACACAACATGCCGCAGCCAAGACAAGGGATTTTCGAGACATGGGCCTCAAACATCCCTCTGACTTCTCCTAACCCTTAAAGAACTTACGACCGTGTTCGAGCGTGCACGCAAAATTTGCAAGCTACTCCAAGGGAAGGCGCTACCTATGTGCATGAATCCATGAAAAGCTATTTTGCATGTGCTATGACCACGAAACGGTCACCCGATTCAATAAAGTCCGCAACCAACAGCGAGACACCCGCAAGTGCATGGAGAACAAGAGAGAACAAATCGCTCTTTGTTTCTCGACTCATCCAAGTGAACTTGCCACTACCACCCATGTGCTACTAGGTAATCAAATCGGTGAAGAGGCAGAGATAGCATGCGCTTGACGCTACCCCGTGGGGGCGTCTAGATGCTCTGCCACCTCGACCACACCAAATCAACACTACCGTTCGCACGAAATCATTCAACACCGTTTCTGAATTGGATCGTTCAATCCCGTAGAGCCATCAGTGCTGGCTATTTTTGATGTGCTACGACCACGATATGGTCACCTGAATCAAATCGTAAACGAGGACACCGCCTTCTCCGGGGTTATCCTTCTTCGTAACAAGGCTAGCAAGTCACCCACATGAACAACCAGGCCGCGATATTGTGGGCAGGGCAAAACAACCCTGGGGGGAGAAACCCACGTATCACTCTATCACTCCAACCTCTCGTCAACTCTACCTCCCCCTATATATGTTGATTGGGCTAGTTTTAAGCAAACCGCCCCGCACCCTTATAAATTTGGTCACAAAGGACCAAATCAATGAGAGCGCTCTCACCTCCATCGCAGAACCCGCTCAAGGAGAACGCTCTATCAAGGGCCGCTCTAAGCGAGGGTGCTCTCATGGAGAACATTCTTAAGCAGGATCCTCTCGAGAAGGGCGTCCTCATGGAGATTTCTCTTAGGAAGGGCCTTCTCAACGAGGGCACTCTTAGGAAGGCTACTCACAACGAGGATGCTCTCGAGGGGAACACTCACACGAGGGTGCACGACGCTCTCATGGATACCACTCTCCAGGATAACGCTCTTGTGGAGGCCGCTCTAACGATGGCCGCTCTCAAGGAGAACGCTCTCGACGAGGGCACTCTCAATGAGGGCACTCTTCGACATAACGCTCTCAACTAGGGTGCTCCTAGGAGAATGCTCCCGGCAAGGGACATCTCCAGGAGAAGGCTCTTCGGTTGGCTCTGTCAAGGAAAATGCTCTCAATGAGGGCATCCCCAGCAAGACCGATCTCAAGAAAGATGTTCTAATGTAGGGCAATCTCCATGAGAATGCTCGCAACAACACCGATCTCAAGGAGAACACTCTCACGTGCCTAATGCAAGGTTGCTCTCAAGGAGAACACTCTCATGTAGGTCGCTCCTAGGAAGATGGACCTCCATGACTGCGCCCTCTAAGAGGGAGCTCTCAACGAGGGCGCTCTTGCGAAAGACGCTCCTAATGAGAACAAAGTCCAAAAGGCCACTATAACAGAGAAAGCTCTGAGCGAGAGCGATCTCACGAAGGACGTTCATAAGGAGGATGCTCTCGAGGACGTCGTCCTCACGAAGACCGCTCCCAAAGAGGGCGTTCTCAAAGAGGGCACTGTCCACGTGAACACTCTCACCTGCGTAACGTAAGTTGCTCTCATCGAAAATGCTCTCGTGGACTCCACTCCAATGGAGGTCCCTCTGACGGATGGTGCCCTCAAGTTGGGCACTCTTCAAAACAATGCTCTTAATGAGGGTGATCCAGGGAGAATGCTCCCGTGGACGGCCCCCTCAAACAGAATGCTCTTTGCAAGATCGTCCTTAGGGAGACCGCTCTTAGAGAGGCGTTCTCAAAGGGCACTCATGGGAAGGGTGCTCTACAAGAGAACATACTCAGAAAGGGTGATCCTGGGAAGAACACTCACGTGTGTAGTGCAAGGTGCTCCCAAGGGGAATGCTCTCGAAAAGGATGCTCTAATAGAGGGCACTTTCAGTGGAAGGCACTCATACGGACAACGCTTTCAAAGAGGGCGTCCTCTGAGAAGGCGTTCTCATGGAGAGCGACGTTCTCCGAAAGAATGCTCTCAACGAGGACACTCTTGAGGTGAACACTCGTGCGCTTAATGCAAGCTGCTCTCATGAACAACGCTCTCATGAAGCCCGCTCTCATGGAGGGCATTCTTCGACAAAACACTCTTAAAAAAGACACTCTAAGAGAGAACTATCCAACAGAGTACCCTTTTGAAGAGAATGCTCTAACGGAGGGCGCTCTCAATGATAACGCTCCACTGGAAAGCGATCTCACGTAGAATGCTCTTAAGGATGATGCTCTCACAAAGAGGCCATCCACAGAGAGACCAATCTCAAAGAGGGAGTTCTAATGGACATAGCTCTCCAAGAGAACGATCTCAACAAGAGCGCTCTCAAAAAAAATGTTCTTAAGGAGGATGCTCTCCAGGAGGGCATCCTCAGCGAGATCATTCTTAGGGAATGCATTCTCAATGAAGGCACTCTTAAGAAGGGCACTCTCCGATACAAGCATTCTCAACGTCGGCACTCTCAAGGTGAACACTCTCACGTGCATAACACAACGTGCTCCCATGGAAAACGCCATCATGGAGGGAGCTCTCAAGGAGAACACTTTCATAGAGACCACTCTTAGAAAGAATGCTCTTAGCAAAGGTGATCTAAATGAGGGTACCCTTCACCAGAACGATCTCGACGAGGGCACTCTAGGGAGAACGCTCCGGGAGAGGGCACTCTCAAAGAGAACAATCCTCAGATGGTCACTCTAATAGAGGGTGCTCTCAAAGAGGGCATCCTCAACCAGACCGCTCTCAACGAGGGCGCTATAATGGAGGACGCTCTCCAAGAGAACGCTTTCAAACGATGCTCTCGAGGAGAACACTATCATGTGCGTAACACAAGGTGCTCTAAGGTGGAACACTCTGAGGCAACGAAAACTGCTCTCTAAGAGGGCACCTTCTGAGAATGAGCTCTCAACGAGGAGAAGAACACTCTCACGTATGTTGTGCAAGATAATCGGAGAAGGCATCGTCAAGAAGAACGTTCTCACAGAGGCCGCTCTCAGGGAAAAAGCTCTCGTGAAGGGCACGCTCTAAAAGAAGGCACTCCTCGATAGAACGATCTCAACGAGGGTGCTCCTAGGAAGAGCATTCTTCCGAACACTCTACAAAAGGGCGTCCTCAACGATACCATTCTCAGGAAAGGCGTTCTCAGGGAACGCACTCTTAAGAAGGGCACTCTCCGATCCAACCGTTCTCAACTACGGCACTCTCAAGATGAACACTCTCGCGTGCATAACGCAAGCACACTCCCATGGACAACGCCATCATGAAGGGAGCTCTCAGGGAGAATGCTTTCATAGACACCACTCTTAGGAAGAATGCTCTTAGCAAAGGCGATCTAAATGAGGGAACCCTTTGACAGAATGATCTCAATGAGTGCACTCTAGAGAGAATGCTCCGGGAGAGGGCACTCTCAAAGAGAACACTCCTCAAATGGTCACTCTTGCAAAGGGCACTCAGAAGAAAGAACGCTCTCAAGGAGGGCGTCCTCAGCCAGACCGCTCTCAACGAGGGCACTGTAATGGAGGACGCTCTCCAAGAGAATGCTCCCAACAACGGTGCTCTCAAGGAGAACACTATCATGTGCGTAACACAAGATGCTCTCAGGTCGAACGCTCTAAGGATGCTCACTCTAATGAAGATCGCTCTCGAAGAGGGAACCCTCTTAGAAAGAGCTCTCAACAAGGGTTCTCTCGAGAAGAACACTCTCACGTGCGTGGCACAAGATAATCGGAGAAGGCATCCTCAAGAAGAACGTTCTCACAGAGGCCGCTCTCAGGGAAAAACGCTCTTGTGATGGGTGCGCTCTAAAAGAAGGCACTCTTCGACAGAACGAGCTCAAAGAAAACGCTCTTCCGAAGGCCCCTCTAATGAAGGCCACTCCTAAGAAGAACGCTCTCATGGAGGGCGATCTCATGGAGCCCGCTCCCAAGGAAGGAATTCTAATGGAGGCCACTCTCCAAGAGAACGCTCTCAACAAAGATGCTCTCAGGGAGAACACTCTCACGTGCGCAACGCAAGATGCTCTAGAAGAGATCTCTCTGAGGGAGAGACCTCTCAAGGATAATGCTCTCAGGAAGGGCGATCTCATGTAGAACACTCTTAAAGAGAACGCTCTCAAGGAGGGCGTCCCCAGCGAAATTGATCTCAAGGAGGGTGTTCTAATCGAGGTAGCTCTCCAAGAGAATAATCTCAACAAGGGTGCTCTCCAGGAGAACACTCTTGCATGCGTAACGCAAAGTGCTCCCTTTGATGGAGATTGCTCTCCAAGAGGGAGCTCTCAACGAGGGCGCTCCAGGAACAACGCTCCAGGGCAACCAACCCCATGGAACATGCTTGCAATGCTGCAAGCCTTTCATCTCAAATCGTAAACGAGGACACCGCCTTCTCCGGGGCTATCCTTCTTCACAACAAGGCTTGTGGGTCATGAACATGAACAATGAGGCCATGATATCATGGGCAGGGCAAGGCATCCCTGGGGGGAGAAACCCAGGTATCGCTCTATATCACTCCGACTGCTCATCAACTCTACCTCCCCCTATATATGTTGATTGGGCTAGTTTTAGCCATACCGTCCCGCACCCTTATAAATTTGGTCACAACGTAGCACTTGAAGGAGAGCGCTCTCCCTGAGAGCGCTCTCAAGAAGAACACTCTCGGAAGGGCCGCTCTAAGTGAGGGCTCTCTCACGTAGAACATTCTTAAGGAGACAATTCCCGACAACACCGTCCTGAACGAGACCGCTCTCAGGAAGGGCACTCTTATTAACGGTGCTCTTAATGAGGACGCTCTTGAGGAGAACACTCACACGAGAGCGCATGGTGCTCTCAAGAAAAATGCTCTCACGGATGCCACTCTAACAGAGGCCGATCTCAAGGAGAACGCTCTCATGGAGAGCACTCTTCGATAGAATGCTCTCAATGAGGGCGCTCCATGGAGAACGCTAATGACGAGGACCCTCCCTAGGAGAATATGCTCTTCGAAAGGCCGCTCTCAAGGAGAACACTCTCGGGGAGGGTGATCTCATGTAGAACGCTCTAAAGGAGGGCGTCCCCAATAAGACCGATCTCAAGGATAGCATTCTAATACAAAGGTAGCTCAACAAAGGTGCTCTCAAGGAGAACACTCTCACGTGCATAATGCAAAGTGCTCTCAGGGAGAACGCTCAAAGGGAGACCACTCCCCAGGAGGTCACCCTCCAAGATGAAGCTCTCTACGACAGCACCCTCCTAGAGAACACTATCACGTAGCGCAGCGCGCTCTCGAGAAATATGCTCTCAAGGAGATCGCTCTTCGAGATGCCACTCTAATGCAGAAAGTTCTCCATGAGAACGCTCTCAAGGAGGGCACTCTCGGGGAGGTCGATCTCATGAAGAACGTTCTTAAGAAAGACACTCTTGGGCAGGGTGTCCTCTGGGAGGCCAATCTCAAGGAGGGCATTCTCAGGAAGGGCACTCTTATGAAGGGCGTTCTCCAAAAGAATGTGCTCAACAAGGGTGCTCTCGAGGTGAACACTCTCACATGCATAATGCAAGGTGCTCTCATGGACAACGGTTTCATCGAATCCACTCTCATGGAGAACGCTCTTGCAAAGGCCGCTCTACTGGAGGCCGCCCTCAAGGAGGGCACTCTTCAATAAAATGTTCTCAATGACGGCACTCCACGGAGAACGCTCAAATGGAAGGCCACTTTAGTAGGGCGCTATCCAGGAGAACGCTCTTAGGGAAGGTGATCTCTCATACAACACTCTCAAGGAGGACACTGTCAAGGAGGGCATCTTTCTGGGAGGGCATCCTTCGAGAGTGAGCTCTCAACGAGGGCACTCTCCAAGAGAACACTCTCACACGACTAATGCTAAGCGCTCTCGGGGAAGGTGCTCTCAAGAAGAACACTATCCGAAAAGCAGCTCTAATGGAGCATGCTCCTAGAGAGGCCGCTACCACCGAGAACATTCTTAAGGAGGACGCCTCTCTAGAAGGGCGTCCTCAACGACACCGTTCTCAGGGAGGGCACTCTTAGGAAGGGCACTCTCTGATCCAAGCGTTCTCAACGACGGCACTCTCAAGGTGAACACTCTCACATGCATAATGCAAGGTGATCCCATGGACAATGCCATCATGGAGGAAGCTCTCAAGGAGAACGCTTTCACAGAGACCGCTCTTAGGTAGAACGATCTCAGCAAAGGCGATCTAAATGAGGGCACCCTTTGACAGAATGATCTCAACAAGGAGACAGCTCTCGATGAGGACGTTCTCAAGGAGACAGCTCCCTAAAAGGGCATTCTCAGGGAGGTCACTCTTAGGAAAGGTGCTCCCCGAAACAACGCTCTCAAGGTAACAACTCTCCCGTGCACAATGCAAGGTGCTCACATGGAGAATGCTCTTATAGAGATTGCTCTAATGGAGGATACCCTCAGGGAGAATGCTCTCAGTGAAAACACTCTCAAGGACGGGACTCTTCGATAGAACGCTCTCGATGAGGGCACTCCAGGGAGAATGCTCATGAGAAGGACGATCTCAAGAAGAACACTCTTCAGATGGCCGCTCAAACAAAGACAGCTCCTGATGAGAGTGCTATCAATGAGGACACTCTCAAGGAGGCCGATCTCACATAGAACACTCTTAAGGAGGACGCTCTCAAAGAGGGCATTCCCAGCGACACCGATCTCAAGGAGGGTGTTCCAATGGAGATAGCTCTCCAAGAGAACAACCTCAATGATGGCGATCTCGCAGAGAACACTCTCACGTTAAAAATGAAAAGTGATCTCAAGGAGGTCGCTCCAGGGAGAACGCTACCAACGAGGGTGCTCCAAGGAGACTACTCTTAATGAGGGTGCTCCTGAAAGACTGCTCTCAACGAGGGCACTCAAGGGAGAATGATCTCGATGAGGACATCCTCAAGGAAAGCGTTCTTAGGGAGGGCACTCTTAGGAATACCTCTATCAAGGAAACCGCTCCCGATGAGGGCATCCTCAGTGAGATCACTCTCAAGGAGGGCGTTCTCAAGGAGGGCACTCTCCAAAAGACCGCTTTGAAGGAGACCGCTCTCCATGAGGATGTTCTCAGGGAGACCACTCTCAATGAAAGCACTCTAAATGAGCACACTACAGGGAGAACACTCCCGATGAAGGAATCCTCAAGGAGACCACTCTCAAGGAGGGTGTTCTCAGGGAGGGCACTCTTAGAAAGATTGCTCTCAAGGAGACCGCTCCCGATGAGGGCGATCTCAGGGAGACCGCTCTCAAGAAGGGTGTTCTCCAGGGAGACCGCTCTCGATGAGGACGTTCTTAGGGAGATAGCTTCCTAAAAGGGTGTTCTCAGGGAGGTCACTCTTAAGATAGGTGCTCTATGAAACAACACTCTCAAGGTGACAACTCTCATGTGCGTAACGTAAGGTGCTCACATGAAAAATGCTCTCACGAAGACTACTCTAATGGAGGATGCCCTCAGGGACAACACTCTCAGTAACAATGCTCTCAACGACGGCACTCTTCAACAAATCACTCTCAACGAGGGCACTCCAAGGAGAACGCTCGCAATAAGGATGATCTCAAGAAGAACGCTCTTCAGATAGCCACTCAAACGAAGATCGCTCACGATGAGGGCACTCTCAATGAGGATTCTCTTAAGGTGGCCGATCTCATGTAGAACATTCTTAAGGAGGACGCTCTCAAAGAGGGCGTCCCCAACGACACTGATCTCAAGGAGGGTGTTCCAATGGAGGTAGCTCTCGAAGAGAATAATCTCAACAATGGCAATCTCGAAGAGAACACTCTCACGTTAATAACGAAAAGTGATCTCAAGGAGGTCACTCCAGGGAGAACGCTCCGAATGAGGGTGCTCTAAGGAGACCGCTCTCAATGAGGGCAATCAAAGGAGAACATCCTCAGCGAGATCGCTCTCAAGGAGGGCATTCTCAATGAGGGCACTCTTCGAAAGACTGCTCTGAAAGAGACCGCTCACAATGAGGATGTTCTCAGGGAGACCATTCTCAATGAAGGTGCTCTCAATGAGGGCACTCCAGGGAGAAGGCTGCTGATGAAGGCATCCAAAGGGAGACCGCTCTCAAGGAGGGTGTTCTCAGGGAGGGCGCTTTTAGGAAGACCTCTCTCAAGGAGAACGTTCACGATGAGGACGTCATCAGCGAGATCACTCTCAAGGAGGGCATTCTCAAGGAGGGCACTCTCCGAAAGATCGCTCTCAATGATGACGTTCTCAAGGAGACCACTCTCAATGAAGGTGCTCTCAACGAGTGCACTCCAGGGAGAACGCTCCCGATGAAGGCATCCTCAGGGAGATTGCTCTCGATGAGGACGTTCTTAGGGAGATAGCTTCCTAAAAGGGCATTCTCAGGGAGGTCACTCTTAAGATAGGTGCTCTCTGAAACAATGCTCTCAAGGTGACAACTCTCACGTGTGTAACGTAAGATGCTCACATGAAAAACGCTCTCATTGAGAACGCTCTCACAAAGACTGCTCTAATGGAGGATGCCCTCAGGGAAAACACTCTCAGTAAGAACACTCTCAAGGATAACACTCTTCAACAGATCGCTCTCAACGAGGACACTCCAGGGAGAACGCTCACGATAAGGACGATCTCAAGAAGAACACTCTTTAGATAGCCGCTCAAATGAAGATCGCTCACAATGAGGGCACTCTCAATGAGGACACTCTTAAGGTGGCTGTAACGACGGAAAACGTCGGCAGCTAGAAATACCGACCGAGATTCCGTGTACACAGCTTTAACCATGGATCCGCGCGAGGGCTAAGCTGGAAAAACGAATCCGCGGTGCCCTGAACGGTCTTGTCGATCAGACAGGGACTTACGGGTCAGTAAAAGCGATGACGATTATGGATTTTTGCGTGCCGTGTTTTGGTGCGAGAGATTGTAAAATGGGAAGACAACAACGTAGCTGGATCGCTACGAAGATAACGCCAAAACGCTGAAAAGATGCTAATCGGGAGAGAAAACAACGTGTACGTCGCAAAGATCAAAGATCTATGTTTCAATGCTGGATCGGATGTATGCTTATGTGTATATTACGTTACACTGGGAGAAAACCCCCAACAACTGGATACAAAATGAGCACAAAACAACAAGAAAACTGTTTGGACAGAAGTCTGATCTACCTTGTAGGCAAAAGCTTAGGTGCAGGAATGGTCAAGCTCGGAAGTCTGTCGATCTTTTGAACGATAGAACCTGCTAACTGGGCGAGACAACTCTGCAATTCCCGTTCTGCTTCTTTGCTTCGGGTAGATCTGCGGTTAGGGCTCAGGCGTGTTGTGTTCTGTTTCTGCTAAAGGATGGTGTTTGCAGCGGTCACCAAAAGGTTACTCTTGTTTCTCTGTTCAAGGCGATAAGTGTTCCCTTGCTCAGAAAATGCTCTTGTCCTCTTGATCTGCTGCCAACGAAAAGCGATAAGTGCTCTGGTGCTCTGGTGCTCTGGTGCTCTGGTTTGTTAACTTGTTCCCTTTTGCCAACTCCCCAATCTCCTCCCTTTTATAGATTCGTCAGCCGGGGTATTTATAGGCCGCGACACGCGCAACCCTGATGATGTGGGCCCGAATGTCGCGGATCCTGTCGACACGATTCTTTTAAGTCGAACTGCGACTACGCACAACACGCTCGTTTGCGTGCTGTGCGTGTAAAGAGCAGATCCATGATAGGCGTGTCTTGGCTGCATTTGCGCTCATTCGCATTGTGTTGCGTGTATGAGCGCAACTTTGGTGTAACAACAACACACTCAAGATTGTTTTACGCTCATCACGCAACTGTGCGTGACGTAGCGTAAATGTAACATACACTCTCCACGCAGCTACGTGCGGTGGAGTGCAATCGAAGTGTAACTTACGCTCATCACGCAACTGTGCGTGACGAAGCGTACCGAGCGCATGCTTGTATTCTGACCTACGCACAAGCACGCATCGCCGCGTAACGCGCGTAAAGATCAGTTGTTTAAGCGTTGCGAGAACAAGTGCCAACCCGTCGTGTTTCTCTGGATTTTGCTTTTAACTGTCCTGGAGCTTATTACGCTCATTACGCTGCCGTGCGTGATAGAGCGTAAACTTGTCTTTGAACAAATTCGCCTTTAACTGTCTTGGAGCCTATTACGCTCATTACGCTGCCGTGCGTGATGGAGCGTAAACTTGTCCTTAGACAGATTCGAGGCGCGTTCTCGCTCAAATTACGAATCTTCGCCTGAGGCCGACCCGTAATTTTCACGGTGTTTCAATGGCCCCTCTTTGTTGACGGTTAGAGGGCTTACCCGAAAAACGTCGACAAAGAATGCGAAACACCGGATTGGTAGAAGCAAGAACAACGTTCATCCATGACTACTCAGGTGTTGCTCTGTTTACGTAAAAGGAAGGCTGGCGAGTATGAGAGGTAGAAGGGTGTAACTGGAAACAGGTTCGGGGAAGATGCAAACGGTGTGTTTATTTATGTCAACAGGAATGCTTTCAGACGAGCGTAGCGCGTCAATCTGAGATATCTCTGTTACAAATTGTAGCAGGAATGCGTGCAAAAAGGAGCATTGCGCATCACTTTTGCGATGTCTCTGCTAGCGTGAGTACGAAAAACGAAGATTTGCGTATGTGAATGCTGCGTATGGGAACTAGGTGGTGGGGAAGAAGGAAACAAGGATTAAGGTTAGACGCGTGTCGGGAAGAAATGCGTAAAGTTGAGTGGGTGGGCAAACCTGAGCAGCCATTTCAGCACGCTGTTGTACTTCGCCGCTCAGATGGACGCACCTTTGAATGACATCCTCCAAGTTAAGCAACCTGCAACCACAAAAGAAAACAGGGACACCATTGCTTATGGACAAAAGGCGAGGTTCTTGGAACCGATGCTGTCTGATGTTGGGTCGAGCGCATGAGCTGTAAAGAAAGGGGCCGGAGCACTCGGGCGGAGCCGCAAATCCTGACGATCGGCGCTGCATACCTTTGCCAAGTGGCATCAGACACAGTGCAGCTAACTGGCTGCATGAGGAACCGGCCAGATGAATCTGCGAGGCCGGCGTCCGATAGCGATGATTGGCGAGGATTCCCGAGGCCGTTGCCGACAAGGATTTCATCGGAGCTCCGGCTGGCGAGGCTAAACTCCCAGAGGTACCACCACTGCCATGGGTGCGGTGGCGGCATCTCCGAGGGATTAGTAAGATGCCTCTTTGCTTGTCCGAGGAATCAGTAAGGTGCCGGTGAGATGGTGACGCTGAGACTGTCTCAGTATCCCATCCCGTCTGCTGTGCCACTGTACATGAATGATCACGCTCGCTTGGACATGGTGATGCTCTGTACATCCCAGTTTTAAGTCTTGGGAGACTGCCACTACTAGTTTTAAGTCTCAGCAGACCATGGTTGAAACACCACAAAAAATTTTGGCTAACACTTGTAGACAGAAATTAAGCTAAGTCATGTTGGTCCTCAGCATGACCAAGCTTGAAAGCCTCAGAATAGCATCAAACAAAGTCAAAGCGAGCAAGTAAAAGTTCCCTGGGACCCACAGAAGACTATGAGGACATCTGGCCTCAAACTTGGCAAATCTTGAGCTCAAAATACTTGGTTTTCACTAAGTATGTATCATGTACGCTGGCCTACACATGCCCAGCGTAAGGCCCAGCGTACAGCAACTTTTGGGGCTCAAAAACTCCTCAAAACATGCCAGAATCGAGTGTCTAGACCCTCCA
>MNCI01003574.1:41080-83427 GCA_015680685.1 Gnetum montanum | reverse complement strand
GTTTATCCCCCTTACTCTCCTCCATCCGGCCCAAGAGACGGATCTCTCGAGGCGGGGCGGTGTCTAAAGAGGGGTTGTTCATCTTCCTACCAGAAGAAGGTGGCTGCGTTCCTGTGCCTGTGGCATGCTTCTGGGGCATGGTCATGGGCACAGAGGCCAGTGGCCTAGGCTTCGGGAAGCCGAGCATAGAGCTATCTTTTGTCGCATTATCTTCAGTGCTTTCCTCCTTCCGCTTAGGAGGCGATGCCTGATGGTGCTGTTTGGAGGTCTGCCCCTGCGTGAGAGGAGCAGCCTGTGGTTGGGGCATCCTAATGATGAAGGGCGCTCTCGGTGTGGGCGCAGACGAAGCTGCGGCTTGGGCAGTAGCGTGTGACTGAGGCCGTACCTGAGAAGGCGCCCGTATAATGAACGGCGGCCGTGAGACCCCACCTGCTGCCGAAGAAGTAGTTGGCCCCCTTTGTGAGCTGGTGGGCACACGCAAAACAAAAGGTTGTTTTGGCGGCCCTTTACGCTCACCGTCCGTACTTACCACAGTGATTGTAAAAGGATCGTAATTTGCGTTTAACGGATCCTTATATACATGTAATGTCTGGTTTTCGGGACGTGTTGGGTTACTGCTGTCTAGTTTCAGATGACCTTCGTCGATCATGCGTTGAATATCGTCTTTCAACGCCCAGCAGTAATCCGTGTCGTGACCACACATCTGGTGGTAGTCACAGAAACGGTCCAGCCTGAAAGATCTCGGAACTGCCGGTTCGTTAGGCAGAGCTAAAGAGGGGTCCTTCAGCAATTCACAATTGCGTCTGTGACGCTGCAGGGCCTCTTCGGACACTTTCTTAGGTTGAATGTGTCCTGCCGCCAACAGTTGTCTTAGCAGTTCAGAATGTTTCACTGGGAGAGCCGCGTATTTTGAGCGGTCTTTACGCTCAAAATTCGGCTTTGGCTGGAGGGCCTGTTCATGGGCAGCCGTGGCCTGGCTGGTGCCGGCACCAGCCGTGGCCTCAGGCGGTGCTGTTGTTGGAGCTTTCTTGTTTTTGTTCTTTGCATTCTCAGTCAATGCAGCTATAGTAGTGGTCGCTGCCTTACCTTTGTCCTTAGCCTTGTTGTGCGTGTTCTTGTAAGCGATGTACGCCGGGTCTTTGCTAGCCTCCACAGCATCTTGGATGCTCCGGACCTGAGCAAAGGCCTGGCGTATGTCTCCAGGGGAGAGATAATACAGCTTGGACTTGATAAAGTCGTTGACTACTCTCTTGAATATGGCCAACAGGTGGGAGTCTGCGATCAGATCGCGGATCTCATTCAAGGTAGCATTCCACCGCTGTATGAACCTTTGGACTGGCTCGAGCGGTTCTTGTCTCACTCCCATTAGCTGTTCCAACGTGACCTCCGGCTTCATGTTGTATCTGAATCGGGTCACAAATTGGGTCAGCAGCTCTTCCAAGGTTGAAATGGAAGAGCGTGGGAGAGCTCTGTACCAGTCTAAAGCCTTCCCTGTTAACGACATCGCAAAGACTCGGACCAAAGTATGCGGCCACTGTTGCAACAACAAGGATTCGGACCTAAAGGTGGCCAAGTGAGTGTTGGGATCCCCCTCCCCATTATACTTCGTAAAATGTGGGAGGGACATCCCTGGAGGCAATGACAGCATGGGGACTGCTGGATTGATCGGATCCTCTTGATAGAAATCCGTGATCTGAATGGTATCAGACCCAGCGGTCTTGAGGCGTCGAACCTCCTCGGTAAGCGTCTGGATAAGCTGGAAGGCTTGATCTAGACCTGGAGACGGAGGTGTCTGTATAGCAGGCATGGGAGGTTGGACCGTGTGAACAGCCCCAGGAAACTGCAATGCAGGAGGTGGTTGGCTAACCGCTGGGGGAGCAGGGGTTCGTGCAGGCTGGGGGACCTGCGAAGGCCCCCACCCACCGGTTTGGGACGCGGGGTTAGCCGCTGCCTGCTGCGGGGCATAATGATAAGTGTAGCGAGGAAGCACCCATGAAAATTGCACCGCTGGTGCTGGTGGGGGTTGTGCATTGTAAACTGTGTTCGTTTGCTGTTCTGTTGCAGGGTTGACCTAGTGACTCGTCGCAGGGTTGGCCCAGTGACTCGTCGCAGGGTACGGGACAAAGATTTGCGGGGGCACGGTTAAGGTATGCTGCTGAGTTGGCGGGGGCAGGAACACTTCGGGGCGAGTTGATGGTATAATGTGAGTTCGCACGTGAGGGATGAAATGGGGGACGGTGGCCACCGGGCCGACCGTCGGAATGTTAACTATATGCTGCGACGGGATCACCCCCGCGTTATGCTGCAGCTGCATTTGCAACCCAAAAGGCTGTGCGCTTGCCTGTTGCGACCCAGACGGCGGCACCTTGGCCTGAGGGGGAACAGGGATGTGCGTCTGCGTGGGCATGGCCGAGTCCAGAGAAGCCGCTTCTCCGTTGAAAGGGAACAAAAGATTTACGTATGTGTGAGGCGTCATGGTATGGAACGAATGTTCTGACATGGCCGCAAATTCGTCCTTTGCTTCTGCTTCTTCCTCACGCTCGGGCTCTACCGCAGGTTGTGAGGCCTGGCCTCTAGCCATGATCAGGTGGGAGATGAGTTCGTTTTGGTGCTCGGTCAAGGGGATTATATCGTGGGCCACTGGCTTGAAATCGTAAACCCCTCGATGGAGCGCCTCAAAGTTTTGTTTTGCCTCAAGCTCGGCTCGGCTGAGAGCCAACCTCGCTTGGATCTTGATGCAAATGAAGTTGTAGTCTTCAGGGGTTATGACCGTGAAGATAGGATCTTTCCCCTGAAGCCTTAATGAATGGCGCAAGGGTCCCTGAGGACCGGTTGCACCGGGGACTAGCCCTATGGTCACCGTCGGGTTCACGGGCACGACACCCGGATCGACAGTGGTCATGGCGGTTGTGGCTGTTGTGTTTGAATAGTAAGAATCCATGGATCAATGATGAAAAAATGACTAAAAGTCGAATCTGAATGAAAGAAAGGTTGACAAACAACACAAAAGGCTTTCTACCCTGCCGGATTTCAACGAAATCGTCTTTGCGACCGATCTACACCACACGATTGACCTTAGACCTCCCTAGAGGTATTACGTCTACGGCCTAGGGTATAGATCTCTAAACAGGGTTACCCGAAATATTCGGATCGGAGCCTAAGGCCCTCCTTCTAGCGCCAAAAAACTGCAACGACGGAAAACGTCGGCAGCTGGAAATACCGACCGAGATTCCGTGTACACAGCTTTAACCACGGATCCGCGCGAGGGCTAAGCTGGAAAAACGAATCCGCGGCGCCCTGAACGGTCTTGTCGATCAGACAGGGACTTACAGGTCAGTAAAAGCGATGACGATTATGGATTTTTGCGTGCCATGTTTTGGTGCGAGAGATTGTAAAATGGGAAGACAACGACGTAGCTGGATCGCTACGAAGATAACGCCAAAACGCCGAAAAGATGCTAATCGGGAGAGAAAACAACGTGTATGTCGCAAAGATCAAAGATCTATGTTTCAATGCTGGATCGGATGTATGCTTATGTGTATATTACGTTACAATGGGAGAAAACCCCCAACAACTGGATACAAAATGAGCACAAAACAACAAGAAAACTGTTTGGACAGAAGTCTGATCTACCTTGTAGGCCAAAGCTTAGGTGCAGGAATGGTCAAGCTCGGAAGTCTGTCGATCTTTTGAACGATAGAACCTGCTAACTGGGCGAGACGACTCTGCAATTCCCGTTCTGCTTCTTTGCTTCGGGTAGATCTGCTGTTAGGGCTCAGGCGTGCTGTGTTCTGTTTCTGCTGACGGATGGTGTTTGCAGCGGCTACCAAAAGGTTGCTCTTGTTTCTCTGTTCAGGGTGATAAGTGTTCCCTTGCTCAGAAAATGCTCTTGTCCTCTTGATCTGCTGCCAACGAAAAGCGATAAGTGCTCTGGTGCTCTGGTGCTCTGGTTTGTTAACTTGTTCCCTTTTTCCAACTCCCCAATCTCCTCCCTTTTATAGATTCATCAGCCGGGGTATTTATAGGCCGCGACACGTGCAACCCTGATGATGTGGGCCCGAATGTAGCGGATCCTGTCGATGCGATTCTTTTAAGTCGAACTGCGACTACGCACAACACGCTCGTTTACGTGCTGTGCGTGTAAAGAGCAGATCCATGATAGGCATGTCTTGGCTGCGTTTGCGCTCATTCGCGTTGTGTTGCGTGTATGAGCGCAACTTTGGTGTAACAACAACACGCTCAAGATTGTTTTACGCTCATCACGCAACTGTGTGTGACGCAGCGTAAATGTAACATACACTCTCTACGCAGCTACGCGCGGTGGAGTGCAATCGAAGTGTAACTTACGCTCATCACGCAACTGTGCGTGACGAAGCGTACCGAGCGCATGCTTGTATTCTGACCTACGCACGAGCACGCATCGCCGCGTAACACGCGTAAAGATCAGTTGCTTAAGCATTGCGAGAACAAGTGCCAACCCATCGTGTTTCTCTGAATTTTGCTTAACTATCCTGGAGCTTATTACGCTCATTACGCTGCCGTGCGTGATGGAGCGTAAACTTGTCCTTGAACACGTCTGCCTTTAACTGCCTTGGAGCCTATTACGCGCATTACGCTGCCGTGCGTGATGGAGAGTAAACTTGTCCTTAGACAAATTCGCCTTTAATTGTCTTGGAGCCTATTATGCTCATTACGCTGCCGTGCGTGATGGAGCGTAAGCTTGTCCTTAGACAGATTTGAGGCGCGTTCTCGCTCAAATTACGAATCTTCGCCTGAGGCCGACCCGTAATTTTCACGGTGTTTCAGTGGCCGATCTCATGTAGAACATTCTTAAGGAGGACGCTCTCAAAGAGGGCATCCCCAGCAACATCGATCTCAAGGAGAGTGTTCCAATGGAGGTAGCTCTCCAAGAGAATAATCTCAACAATGGCAATCTTAAAGAGAACACTCACACATTAATAATGAAAAGTGATCTCAAGGAGGTCGCTCTAGGGAGAACGCTCTGAACTAGGGCAATCCAAGGAGACCGCTCTCAATGAGGGCCCTCTTGAAAGACCACTCTCAACGAGGGCACTCAAGGGAGAACATCTCGATGAGAACATCCTCAGCGAGATCACTCTCAAGGAGGGCGTTCTCAAGGAGGGCACTCTTCGAAAGACAGCTCTAAAAGAGATCACTCACAATGAGGACGTTCTCAGGGAGACCACTCTCAATGAAGGTGCTCTCAACAAGGGCACTCCAGGGAGAAGGCTCTCGATGAAGGCATCCAAAGGGAGACCACTCTCAAGGAGGGTGTTCTCAGGGAGGGCGCTCCAAGGAGAATGTTCACGATGAGGGTGTGATCAGTGAGATCGCTCTTAAGGAGGGCATTCTCAAGGAGGGCACTCTCTGAAAGAGCACTCTCAATGAGGACATTCTCAGGGAGACCACTCTTAATGAAGGCACTCTCAACGAGGGCACTCCAGGGAGAACGCTCCCGATGAAGGCATCCTCAGCGAGACCGCTCTCGATGAGGACGTCCTCAGGGAGACAACTCCCTAAAAGGGCATTCTCAAGGAGGCCGCTCTTAGGAAAGGTGCTCTCTGAAACAACACTCTCAAGGTGACAACTCTCCTATGTATAACGCAAGGTGCTCACATGGAGAACGCTCTCACAGAGACTGCCCTCAGGGAGAACGCTCTCAGCAAGAACGCTCTCAAGGATGGGCCTCTTCAACAAAACGCTCTTGACGAGGGCACTCCAGGGAGAACACTCTTGGTAAGAATGGTCTCAAGGATGGGCCTCTTCAACAGAACGCTCTCGACAAGGGCACTCCAGGGAGAACGCTCACGAGAAGGGCGATCACAAGAAGAACGCTCTTCAGATAGCCGCTCAAACGAAGATCGCTCGCGATGAGGGCACTTTCAATGAGGATGCTCTTAAGGTGGACGATCTCACATAGAATGCTCTTAAGGAGGATGCTCTCAGAGAGGGCGTTCCTAGCAACACCGATCTCAAGGAGGGTGTTTCAATGGAGGTAGCTTTCCAAGAGAATAATCTCAACAATGGCAAAATCGAAGAGAACACTCACACGTTAATAACGAAAAGTGATCTCAAGGAGGTCACTCCAGGGAGAACGCTCCGAACGAGTGCACTCCAAGGAGACCGCTCTCAATGAGGGCCCTCCTAAAAGACCGCTCTCAACAAGGGCACTCAAGGGAGAACATCTCGATGAGAACATCCTTAGCGAGATCACTCTCAAGGAGGGCGTTCTCAAGGAGGGCACTCTCCAAAAGACCGCTCACAATGAGGACGTTCTCAGGGAGACCACTCTTAATAAAGGTGCTCTCAACGAGGGCACTCCAAGGAGAAGGCTCCCAATGAAGGCATCCAAAGGGAGACCACTCTTAAGGAGGGTGTTCTCAGGGAGGGCGCTTTTAGGAAGACCGCTCTCAAGGAGACTGCTCTAGATGAGGGCGCTCCAAGGAGAACGTTCATGATGAGGGCATCATCAGGGAGATCGCTCTTAAGGAGGGCATTCTCAAGGAGGGCACTCTTCGAAAGAGCACTCTCGATGAGGACTTTCTTAGGGAGACCGCTCTCAATGAAGGCGCTCTCAACGAGGGCACTCCAAGGAGAATGCTCTTGATGAAGGCATCCTCAGGGAGACCGCTCTCGATGAGGATGTCCTCAGGGAGACATATCCCTAAAAGGGCATTCTCAGGGAGGTAGCTCTTAGAAAAGGTGCTCTTTGAAACAATGCTCTCAAGGTGACAACTCTCCTATGTGTAACACAAGATTCTCACATGGAGAACGCTCTCAATGAGAACACTCTCATGGAGACTACCCTCAGGAAGAATGCTCTCGGCAAGAACGCTCTCAAGGATGGGCCTCTTCAACAGAACGCTCTCGACGAGGGCACTCCAGGGAGAACGCTTGCGAGAAGGGCGATCTCAAGAAGAACTCTCTTCAGATAGCCACTAAAATGAAGATCGCTCACGATGAGGGCACTCTCAATGAGGACACTCTTAAGGTGGCCGATCTCACGTAGAATGCTCTTAAGGAGGACGCTCTCAGAGAGGGCGTCCCCAGCGACACCGATCTCAAGGAGGGTGTTCCAATGGAGATAGCTCTCCAAGAGAATAATCTCAACAATGGCAATCTCAAAGAGAACACTCTCACATTAATAACGAAAAGTGATCTCAAGGAGGTCGAGGGAGAATGCTCCAAACGAAGGCTCTCCAAGGAGACCACTCTCAATGAGGGCGCTCAAGGGAGAACATCCTCGATGAGATCACTCTCAAGAAGGGTGTTTTCAATGAGGGCACTCTCCGAAAGACTGCTCTAAAAGAGACCACTCACAATGAGGATGTTCTCAGGGAGACCACTCTCAATGAAGGTGCTCTGAACGAGGGCAATCGAGGGAGAAGGATCCCGATGAAGGCATCCAAAGGGAGACCACTCTCAATGCGGGCGCTCAAGGGAGAACATCCTCGATGAGATCACTCTCAAGAAGGGTGTTTTCAATGAGGGCACACTCCGAAAGACTGCTCTAAAAGAGACCACGCACAATGAGGATGTTCTCAGGCAGACCACTCTCAATGAAGGTGCTCTGAACGAGGGCAATCGAGGGAGAAGGATCCCGATGAAGGCATCCAAAGGGAGATTGCTCTCAAGGAGGGTGTTCTCAGGGAGGTCGCTCCTAGGAAAGGTGCTCTCCGAAACAGTGCTCTCAAGGTAACAACTCTTCCGTGCGTAACGCAAGGTGCTCACATGGAGAACGCTCTCAATGAGAATGCTCTCAGCAAGAATGCTCTCAAGGATGGGCCTCTTCAACAGAACGCTCTTGATGAGGGCACTCCAGGGAGAACACTCACAAGAAGGGCGATCTCAAGAAGAACGCTCTTCAGATAGCTACTCAAACGAAGATCGCTCGCAATGAGCACACTCTCAATGAGGACGCTCTTAAGGTGGCTGATCTCACATAGAATGCTCTTAAGGAGGACGCTCTCAAAGAGGGCGTCTCCAGCAACACCGATCTCAAGGAGGATGTTCCAATGGAGGTAGCTCTACAAGAGAACAATCTCAACACTGGCACTCTTGCAGAGAACACCCACGTTAACAATGAAAAGTGATCTCAAAGAGATCGCTCCAGGGAGAACGTTCCCAACAAGGGTGCTCCAAAGAGACCATTGTCAATGACGGTGCTCCTGAAAGACCGCTCTCAACGAGGGCGCTCAAGGGAAAATGATCTTGATGAGGACATCCTCAAAGAGACTGCTCTCAAGGAGGGCGTTCTCAAGGAGGGCACTCTTAAGAAGACGGCTATCAAGGAAACTGCTCCCGATGAGGGCGCTCTAGGGAGAACGTTCACAATGAGGACGTCCTCAGCGAGATCACTCTCAAGGAGGGCATTATCAAGGAGGGCACTCTCCGAAAGACAGCTCTAAAGAAGATTGCTCTCGATGAGGATGTTCTCAGGGAGACCGCTCTCAATGAAAGCGCTTTCAACGAGGGCACTCTAGGGAGAACGCTTCCATTGAAGGCATCCTCAGGGAGACTGCTCTCAAGAATGGTGTTCTTAGGAAGGACGATGTTAGGGAGACCACTCTCAAGAAGTGCGTTCTCTAGGAAGATCGCTCTCGATGAGGACGTCCTCAGGGAGATAGCTCCCTAAAAGGGCATTCTCAAGGAGGTCACTCTTAGGAAAGGTGCTCTCTGAAACAACACTCTCAAGGTGAAAACTCACGTGTGTAACACAAGGTGCTCACATAGAGAACGCTCTCAATGAGAATGCTCTAACGGAGAATTCTCTAATGGAGGATGCCCTCAGGGAGAACGCTCTTATTAAGAACGTTCTCAAGGATGGCACACTTCAATAGATCGCTCTCAATGAGGGCACTCTAGGGAGAACCCTCGCAATAAGGACAATCTCAAGAAGAACACTCTTCAGATGGCCGCTCAAACGAAGACCACTCTCGAAGAGGGCGCTATCAATGAGGATGCTCTCAAGGAGGCCAATCTCATGTAGCATGCTCTTATAGAGGACACTCTCAAATAGTGTGTCCCCAATGACACTGATCTCAAGGAGGGTGTTTAAATGGAGATAGCTCTCCAAGAGAACAATCTCAACAATGGTGCTCTCGAAGAGAACACTCTCATGTTAATAACAAAAAGTGATCTCAAGGAGGTTGCTCCAAGGAGAACGCTCCCAACGAGGGTGCTCCAAGGAGACCACTCTCAACGAGGGACCTCCTGAAAGACCGCTCTCAATGAGGACGCTCAAGGGAGAACATCTCGATGAGGACATCCTCAGCAAGATCACTCTCAAGGAGGACGTTCTCAATGATGGCACTCTCTAAAAGATCACTCTAAAGAAGACCACTCTCAATGAGAACGTTCTCAGGGACACCGCTCTCAATGATGGTGCTCTCAATGAGGGCACTCCAAGGAAAATGCTCCCGATGAAGGCATCCTCAAGGAGACTGCTCTCAAGGAGGGTGTTCTCAGTGAGGGTGCTCTTAGGAAGACCGCTCTCAAGGAGACCACTCCAGGGAGAACATTCACGATGAGGGTGTCCTCAACGAGATCGCTCTCAAGGAGACCACTCGAGGGAGAACATTCACGATGAGGGCGTCCTCAACGAGATCACTCTCAAGGAGGGCGTTGTCAAGCAGGGCACTCTTTGAAATACTGTTGTGAAGGAGACTACTCTCGATGAGGACATTCTCAGGGAGACTGCTCTCGATGAGGACGTTCTCAGGGAAAACGCTCTCAATGAAGGTGCTCTTAACAAGGGAACTCCAAGGAGAACACTCCCGATGAAGGCATCCTCAGGGAGACTGCTCTCAATGAGGACGTCCTCAAGGAGACAACTCCCTAAAAGGGTGTTCTCAGAGAGGTCACTCTTAGGAAAGGTGCTCTCCAAAACAATGCTCTCAAGGTGAAAACTCTCATGTGGGTAACACAAGGTGCTCACATGGAGATCGCTCTCAATGAGAACGCTCTCAGTGAGATTGCTCTAATGGAGGATCTCAAGGAGACAGGTCTTGATGAGGGCGATCTTAAGTAGACCGCTCTCAAGAAGGATGATCTCAGGGAGACCGCTCTCAAGGAGACTGCTCCCGATGAGGGTGCTCCAGGGAGAACGTTCACTATGAGGGCATCCTCAGCAAGATCGCTCTCAACGAGGGCATTCTCAAGGAAGGCACTCTCTGAAAGACCGCTCTGAAGGAGACGGCTCTCAATGAGGACGTTCTCAGGGAGACCACTCTCAATGAAGGCGCTCTCAACGAGGGCACTCCAGGGAGAATGCTCCTGATGAAGGCATCCTCAGGAACATAGCCCTCAAGAAGGGTGTTCTCAGGGAGGGCGCTCTTATGAAAACCGTTCTCAAGGAGACCGCTCTCAAGAAGGGCGTTCTCCAAGGAGACCACTCTCGATGAGGACATTCTCAAGGAAACAGCTCCATAAAAGGGCATTCTCAGGGAGGTCACTCTTAGGAAAGGTTCTCTCCAAAAAAATGCTCTCAAGGTGACAACTCTCACGTGCATAATGCAAGGTGCTCACATGGAGAACGTCCTCTCTGGGAGAATGCTCTCAAGGAGGGCAATCTTTGACAAAACGCTCTCTGGCAGGATGCCTTCCCAAAGGGAGCCCTCAAAGACAGCTCTCTCAAGAAGAACATTGTCACATGCGTAGAGCAAAGCACTCTCGAGGAAGGCATTCTCAAGGAGAACGCTCCCTGGATAGTAGCTCTAACGAAGGAAGCTCTGACAGAGAACATGCCTGATACGCTACAAGCCTTCTATCTCAAATTGTAAACGAGGACACCACATTCTCCGAGGTTATCCTTCTTCACAATAAGGCTCGTGAATCCCAGGCATGAACAACAAGGGCACGATATCGTGGGCAGGGCAAGGCATCCCTGGGGGAGAAACCCACGTATTTCTCTATCACTACCATCGGTCGTCAACTTTACCTCCCCCTATATATGTTGATTGGGCCAATTTCAGCCATACCATCCTACACCCTTATAAATTCAGTCACGAAGGATGAGCTCAATGAGAGCGATCTCGGGGAGAGCACTCTCACGTGCATAGCGCAAGGTGCTCTTGGGCAGGATGTTCTCAAGGAGAAGGCTCTCCGAAGACCAGCTCTAACCAAGGGCGCTCTTACGGAGAACGTTCTTATGAAGGACCCTATCAAGGAGGGTGTTCTCCAGGGAGACCGCTCTCAACGAGGGTGCTCCAGGGAGAATGCTACCGATGAGGACGTCCTCAGGGAGACCGCTCTCAAGGAGGGCATTCTTAGTGAGTGCGCTCTTAGGAAGGGCGCTCTACGAAAGAACACTCTAAAGGTGAAAACTCTCACATGCGTAACGCAAGGTGCTCTCATGGAGAACACTCTCACAGAGGCCGCTCTAACGGAGGATGCACTCTGGGAGAACGCTCCCAAGGAGGGCACTCTTTGACAAAACACTCTCAAGGAGGGCACTCCAAGGAGAATGCTTCCGATGAGGGTGCTATCAGAGAGACCGCTCTCAAGGAGGGTGTTCTCAGGGAGGGCACTCTTAAGAAGATAGCTCTCAAGGATGGCATTCTCTAGGAAGACCACTCTCAACAAGGGCTCTCTAGGGAGAATGCTCCCAATGAGGGCATCCTCAATGAGATTGCTCTCAAGCAGGGCACTCTTAGGAAGACTACTCCGGATGAGGGCGCTCTCAACGAGGGCACTCCAGGGAGAACGCTCCCAATGAGGGCATCCTCAGTGAGATTGCTCTCAAGGAGGGCGTTCTCAAGGAGGGCACTCTTAGGAAGACCGCTCTCAAGGAGACCGCTCCTGATGAGGGCGCTCTAGGAAGAACGTTCACGATGAGGACATCCTCAGCGAGATCGCTCTCAAGGAGGGCGTTCTCAATGAGGGCACTCTCCGAAAGACCGCGCTAAAATAGACTGCTCACAATGAGGATGTTCTCAGGGAGACCACTCTCAATGAAGGTGCTCTCAACAAGGGCACTCCAAGGAGAAGGCTCTTGATGAAGGCATCCAAAGGGAGACTTCTCTCAAGGAGAGTGTTCTCAGGGAGGGCGCTTTTAGGAAGATCGCTCTCAAGGAGACTACTCCAGATGAGGGTGCTCAAAGGAGAACATTCACGATGAGGGCATCATCAGTGAGATCACTCTCAAAGATGGCATTCTCAAGGAGGGCACTCTCCGAAAGACCGCTCTCAATGAGGACGTTCTTAGGGAGACCGCTCTCAATGAAGGTGCTCTCAACGAGGACACTCCAAGGAGAATGCTCCTGATGAAGGCATCCTCAGGGAGACCGCTCTCGATGAAGACATCCTTAGGGAGATAGCTCCCTAAAAGAGCATTCTTAGGGAGGTCACTTTTAGGAAAGGTGCTCTCCGAAACAACGCTCTCAAGGTGACAACTCTCCTGTGCGTAACGCAAGGTGCTCACATGGAGAACGCTCTCAATGAGAATGCTCTCACGAAGACTACCCTCAGGGAGAATTATCTCGGCAAGAACGCTCTCAAGGATGGGCCTCTTCAACAGAACGCTCTCGACGAGGGCACTCCAGGGAGAACGCTCGCAAGAAGGGCGATCTCAAGAAGAACACTCTTCAGATAGCCGCTCAAATGAAGATAGCTAGCGATGAGGGCACTCTTAATGAGGATGCTCTTAAGGTGGCCAATCTCACATGGAACACTCTTAAGGAGGATGCTCTCAGAGAGGGCGTCCCCAGCAACACCGATCTCAGGGAGGGTGTTCCAATGGAGGTAGCTCTCCAAGAGAATAATCTCAACAATGGCAAAAAAATGCCCTCAAGGAGGGTGCTCCAAGGAGAACCCTTCTGATGAGGGTGCTGTTAAAGAGACCACTCTCAAGGAGGGTGTTCTTAGGAAGGGCACTCTTAAGAAGATAGCTCTCAAGGATGGCGTTCTCCAGGGAGACCACTCTCAACGAGGGCACTCTAGGGAGAACGCTCCCGATGAGGGCATCCTCAATGAGATTGCTCTCAAGGAGGGCACTCTTAGGAAGACTACTCCCAATGAGGGTGCTCTCAACGAGGGCACTTTAGGGAGAATGCTCCCAATGAGGGCGTCCTTAGTGAGATTGCTCTCAAGGAGGGTGTTCTCAGGGAGGGCACTCTTAGGAAGACCGCTCTCAAGGAGACCGCTCCCGATGAGGGTGCTCCAAGAAGAACGTTCACGATGAGGGCATCCTCAGCAAGATCACTCTCAAGGAGGGCATTCTCAAGGAGGGCACTCTCTGAAAGACTACTCTAAAGGAGACTGCTCTCGATGAGGACATTCTCAGGGAGACCGCTCTCAATGAAGGTGCTCTCAACGAGGGCACTCCAAGGAGAACGCTCCCGATGAAGGCATCCTCAAGGAGACTGCTCTCAAGGATGACGTTCTTAGGGAGGGCACTCTTAGGAAGACGGCTCCCAATGAGGGTGCTCTAGGGAGAACGTTCAAGATGAGGGTGTCCTCTGCGAGATCGCTCTCAAGGAAGGTGTTCTCATGGAGGGCACTCTCCGAAAGACCGCTCTAAAGGAGACCGCTCTCAATGAGGACGTTCTCAAGGAGACCGCTCTCAATGAAGGTGCTCTAAACAAGGGCACTCCATGGAGAACACTTCCGATGAAGGCATCCTTAGGGAGACCGCTCTCAAGGAGGGTGTTCTCAGGGAGGGCGCTTTTGGAAAGATCGCTCTCAAGGAGACCACTGACGATGAGGGCGCTCCAGGGAGAACGTTCACGATGAGGACGTCCTCAGCGAGATCACTCTCAAGTAGGACGTTCTCAAGGAGGACACTCTCTGAAAGACCACTCTGAAGGAGACTTCTCTCAATGAGGACGTTCTCAGGGAGACCGCTCTCAATGAAGGCACTCTCAACGAGGGCACTCCAGGGAGAACGCTCCCAATGAAGGCATCCTCAAGGAGACCACTCTAAATGAGGACGTCCTCAGGGAGACAACTCCCTAAAAGGGTGCTATCAAGGAGACAGCTCTCAAGGAGGGCATTCTCTAGGGAGACCCCTCTCAAGGACGACATTCTCCAGGGAGACCGCTATCAATGAGGGTGCTCCAGGGAGAACACTCCCGATGAGGGCGTTCTCAGGGATGGCACTCTTAGGAAGCCCGCTCTCAAGGAGACCACTCCCCATGAGGGCACTCTCAACGAGGGTGCTCCAGAGAGAACGCTCTCAATTAGAGCATCCTCAGGGAGACCGCTCTCAAGGAGGGCATTCTTAGGGAGGGCACTCTTAAGAAGACCACTCCCGATGAGGGCGCTCCAGGGAGACCACTCTCAAAGAAGGTGTTCTCAAGGAGGGCACTCTTAAGAAGGGCACTCTCCAAAAGAACGCTCTCAAGGTGAAAACTCTCATGTGCGTAACACAAGGTGCTCACATGGACAACACTCTCATGGAGAACGCTATCACAGAAACCGCTCTAACGAAGGATGCTCTCTAGGAAAATGCTCTCAAGGAGGGAAATCTTCAACAAAACGCTCTCTGGCAAGGTGCCTTCCCAGAGGGAGCTCTCAAAGATGGTGCTCTCAAGGAGAACACTATCACATGCATAGAGCAAGGCACTCTCGAGGAAGGCGTTCTCAATGAGAACACTCCTTGGATGGCTGCTCTAATGAAGGGCGCTCTGATGGAGAACATGCCCGCAACGCTACAAGCCTTCTATCTCAAATCGTAAACAAGGACACCACATTCTCTGAGATTATCCTTCTTCACAACAAGGCTCGTGAGTCACATGCATGAACAATGAGGGCACAATATCGTGGGTAGGGCAAGGCATCCCTGGGGGAGAAACCCACGTATCGCTCTATCACCACCACCGGTCGTCAACTTTACCTCCCCCTATATATGTTGATTGGGCCAATTTCAGTCATACCGTCCTACACCCTTATAAATTCAGTCACAAAGGATGAGCTCAAGGAGAGCCCTCTCACGTGCATAGCGCAAGGCACTCTTGGGGAGGGCGTTCTCAAGGAGAATGCTCTCCGAAGGCCAGCTCTAACCAAGGGCGCTCTTACGAAGAACGTTCTTAAGGAGGACCCTGTCAAGGAGGGCATCCTCAAGGAGACCACTCCCAAGGAGGACATTCTCAGGGAGGGCACTCTTAGGAAGACTGCTCTCAAGCAGACTGCTATCAAGGAGGGCATTCTCCTAGGAGACCGCTCTCAATGAGGGTGCTCCAGGGAGAATGCTCCTGATGAGGGCATCCTCAGGGAGACTACTGTCCAGGAAGGTGTTCTCAGGGAGGGCACTCTTAGGAAGACCGCTATCAAGGACACTGCTCCCAATGAGGGTGCTCCAGGGAAACTCTCCCGACGTGGGCGTCCTCAGGGAGACCGCTCTCAAGGAGGACGTTCTTAGGGAGGGCACTCTTAGGAAAACTGCTCTCCAAAAGAACGCTCTCAAGGTGAAAACTCTCAACGATGGTGCTCCAGGGAGAATGCTCCCGATGATGGCATCCTCAAGGAGACCACTCTCAAGAAGGGCATTCTCAAGGAGGGCACTCTTACGAAGACCGCTCTCAAGGAGACCGCTCTCAATGAGGGCACTCTCACGGAGACCGCTCTCAACGAGGGTGCTCCAGGGAGAATGCTCTCGATTAGGGCATCCTCATGGAGACTGCTCTCAAGGAGGACGTTCTCAGGGAGGGCACTCATAGGAAGGGTGCTCTCCGAAAGAATGCTCTCAAGGTGAAAACTCTCACATGCGTAACGCAAGGTGCTCTCAAGGAGAATGCTCTCACGGAGGCTACACTAACAGAGGATTCTCTCAGGGAGAATGCTCTCAAGGAGGGCACTCTTCGACAAAACGCTCTCAACGAGGGTGCTCCAAGAAGAACGCTTCCAATGAGGGTGCTGTTAGAGAGACCACTCTCAAGGAGGGCATTCTCCAGGGAGACCGCTCTCAATGAGGACGCTCCAAGGAAAATGCTCCTGATGAAGCCGTCCTCAGTGAGATTGCTCTCAAGGAGGGTGTTCTCGGGGAGGGCACTCTTAGGAAGACCACTCCCAAGGAGACTTCTCCCGATGAGGGCACTCCAGGGAGAACGCTCCCGATGAGGGTGTACTTAGTGAGATTTCTCTCAAGGAGGACGTTCTCAGGGAGGGCACTCTTAGGAAGACCGCTCCCAAGGAGACTGCTCCCGATGAGGGCTCTCTAGGGAGAACACTCCTGATGAAGGTGTCCTCAGGGAGGGCGTTCTCAGGGAGGGCACTCTTATGAAGACCACTCTCAAGGAGACCGCTCCCCATGAGCGTGCTCTCAGGGAGACTGCTCTCAAGGAGGGCGTTCTCCACAGAGACCGCTCTCAATGAGGGCACTCCAAGGAGAATGCTACCGATGAGGACATCCTCAAGGAGAGCACTCTCAAGGAGGACTCTCTTAGGAAGGGTGCTCTACAAAAGAATGCTCTAAAGTTGAAACTTCTCATGTGCGTAATGCAAGGTGCTCTCATGGAGAACGCTCTCATGGAGGCCGCTCTAATGGAGGATGCTCTCAGGGAGAATGCTCTCAAAGAGGGCACTCTTCGACAAAATGCTCTCAACGAGGGTGCTCCAAGGAGAATGCTTCCGATGAGGGCGCTCCCCATGAGACCACTCTCAAGAAGGACGTTCTCAGGGAGGGCACTCTTAAGAAGACCACTCTCAAGGAGAGCGTTCTCTGGGGAGACTGCTCTCAACGAGGGTGCTCCAGGGAGAACGCACCCGATGAGGGCTTCCTCAGTGAGATTTCTCTCAAGGAGGGCATTCTCAGGGAGGGCACTCTTAGGAAGACCGCTCCCAAGGAGACTGCTCTCGCTGAGAGCCCTCTCAACAAGGGCACTCCAGGGAGAACACTCTTGATGAGGGCATCCATAGTGAGATTGCTCTCAACGAGGGCGTTCTCAAGGAGGGCACTCTTAGGAAGACCGCTCCCAAGGAGACTGCTCTCAATGGGGGCGCTCTCAATGAAGGTGCTCCAGGGAGAACACTCCTGATGAAGGCGTCCTTAGGGAGACCGCTCTCAGGGAGGGTGTTCTTAGGGAGGACACTCTTATGAAGACCACTCTCAAGTAGACCGCTCCCCATGAGCGCACTCTCAGGGAGACCACTCTCAAGGAGGGCGTTCTCCAGGGAGACCGCTCTCAACGAGGGCGCTCCAAGGAGAATGCTACCGATGAGGACGTCCTCAGGGAGATCGCTCTCAAGGAGGGAATTCTTAGGGGCGCTCTACGAAAGAATGCTCTCAAGGTGAAAACACTCACGTGCGTAACGCAAGGTGCTCTCATGGAGAACACTCTCACAGAGGCCGCTCTAACGGAGGATGCTCTCAGGGAGAACACTCTCAAGGAGGGCACTCTTCAACAAAATGCTCTCAACGAGGGCACTCCAAGGAGAATGCTTTCGATGAGGGCGCTATCAGAGAGACCGCTCTCAAGGAGGACGTTCTCCAGGGAGACCCCTCTCAACGAGGGTGCTCCAGGCAGAACGCTCCTGATGAAGGCATCCTTAGTGAGATTGCTCTCAAGGAGGGTGTTCTCAGGGAGGGCACTCTTAGGAAGACCGCTCCCAATGAGGGCGCTCGAGGGAGAACGTTCACAATGAAGGTGTCCTAAGCGAGATCACTCTCAAGAAGGGTGTTCTCAAGGAGGGCACTCTTACGAAGACGGCTCTCAAGGAGACCACTCCCCATGAGCACGCTCTCAAGGAGACCGCTCTCAAGGAGGGCGTTCTCCAGGGAGACCACTCTCAACGAGGGCACTCCAGGGAGAACGCTACCGATGAGGACGTCCTCAGGGAGACCGCTCTCATGGAGGGCGTTCTCAAGGAGGGTGCTCTTAGGAAGGGTGCTCTATGAAAGAATGCTCTCAAGGTGAAAACTCTCACGTGTGTAACACAAGGTGCTCTCATGGAGAACGCTCTCATGGAGGCTGCTCTAACGGAGGATGCTCTCCAACAGAACGCTCTTGGGGAGGGTGCTCTCGAGGAGAACATTCACACCAGGGCGTAAGGCGCTCTCGTGGAGGCCGCTCTGACTGAGGCAGATCTCAAGGAGAACGCTCTCAGGGAGGGCACTCTTCGACAGAATGCTCTCAACCAGGGTGTTACAGGGAGAATGCTCCCAGCGAGGGCCCTCTCAAGGAGAAAGCTCTTCGGAAGGCCACTCTAACGGAGGGTGCTCTCATTTAGAACGCTCTCAAGGAGGGTGCCCCTAGCGAGACCGATCTCAAGAAGGCGGCTCTCTAAGAGAATGCTCTCAACAAGTACACTCTCGAGGAGAGCACTCTCAGGTGTGCAACGCAAGGTGCTCTCAAGGAGGTCGCTCTGAGGGAGAGCGATCTCGGGGAGGGCACCCTTCGAAAAGGAGCTCTCAATGAAGGCGCTCTCCAGGAGAACAATCTCACGTGCGTAGCCCAAGGCACTCTCAAGGAGAACGCTCTCTGAAAGGCCGCTCTCACAGAGAATGTTCTTTAGGAGATGCTCTTGACCAAGCGTTGGCCGAATGGACCTTCGTGACCAAATTTATAAGGGTGCGGGATGGTATGGCTAAAACTGGCCCAATCAACATATATAGGGAGAGATAGTGTTTTCCTCGGGAGTGCACTCTTAAGGAGGACGCTCTCATGGAGAGCGTTCTCATGGAGGGCACTCTCTAGGAGAGCATTCTCATGGAGGGCACTCTCTAGGAGAGCGCTCCCACAGAGAGCGTGCTCACGTTGAGCATGCTCAAGGAGGGCGCTCTCATGGAGAATGCTCTCAAGGAGGGCATTCTCGGGAAGAACACTTTCAAGGAGGCCACTCCCAGGAAGAGCACTCTACAACAGAATGCTCTCAACGAGGGCTCTCTCATTGAGAACACTCTCAAATGCGCAATGCAAGGCTCTCTGATGGAGGACACTCCTTGAGAGAACACCATCACGTGTGTGAAACACCACAAAATTCTGAGCTCCGTGCTTCCCCAGCAAAAAGCCGGTCCCTGGGACCCACAGACAATCATGGCTACAGTTGGCGTCACACATTGCAACTTTAGAGGTCAAAAAGCTTCATTTTCACTAAGTATGCGGTGCCAGCATATATGCCCAACGTCTACGCTCAAGTACATCCCCAACGTAGACGCTCGAACCCACAACGTATACGCCCGCCAACATAGACGCTCGAATTCCTAGTGTATACGCCCAGCGTAGACATCCAACTCACATGCCCAGTGTACGCACTTCACCTGTACACTCGGCGGGTACGGCAAATGTTTACGCCCGGCACGGAATCTCCAAAGGCAAGATGAAGACAACACCAAAGAGCAAGGATTGAAGCAAGTGGACATCCTTCAGCGTATATGCCCAGCATTCATCAGCGTATACACCCAGCGTATACGCCCAGCATTCACCAATGTATACACCCAGCGTATATGCCCAGCATTCACCAACGTATACACCCAGCGTATACGCCCAGCACAGCATCTCCCAAGTTCACAGGCCCGCCTCATTCAGCGTATACGCCCAGTGTATAGGCCCAGCGTATACGCCCGCCTCACATGACGTATACGCCCAGCGTATACGCCCGACAGATGTAATATATTGTGTTTTTGTAAAGTGTGTGCACCTGGTCAACGCACCACGTGTCTCCTAACCCGAGTCTAGCGTAACAACCTGTATATAAACCCCGATTTCCCACTTCACCGAGGTCGGTTGGCAAAATCCCGGAGCATACCAGAGAACATTTACGCTGCACACAAGAGCTGAAACCCTCTTACGCTGGAGAGCCCTGTACACCATACACACAGTCTCTATGCTCCACCTGCCTTGCAAACCAGCCGAGTCATTCCTGCATATGTCGGGGCTTTTCGTCCGCCTTGTGTTCCCTCACGACTGCGTTAGACCGGTGCACTGTACTTTGACTCTGTAATACCATTGTTTACATTTGCTGCATAAGATTGTTTACAGTTTTACGTCAACTTGGCGCATGCATTCTGTTTACGCCCGTTTACGCTCACGCTCTGTTCGCATCTGTTTTACGCCGTTTACGCTTTGTTTACACTCGCTACGTCGTTTACGCATAACCCAGCGTATAGCACTTTGCGTACGCATGGGGAAATCCTTGTCTGATCCGCGTGCGGACCACCCAAGGTACTCTGCCTTCGTGCATTCCAGCTCACCCTCAAGCAAAGGTAGGGTCTTCTGTTCTCGTCCTGCGATCCCACGGCCTCTGTTTTCCTTCCAGCTGGAGACCGACGATTTCAGGCGGTACAGAAATTGGCACTAGAAGGAGGGCCTCCTAACACCCTTACCTGCAAACTCCCAGCATTTACGCTGTCAAGCGTCTACGCCACCAACTCCAAGCCGCTCCCTGCTCAAACCTTCCCAGCGTTTACGCTGCTCAGTAAAACCCCAGCCTGCAACTGTCCAGCGTCTACGATGTATAGTGTTTACGCCCTTAAAAGCTTACTGACTCATACGCTGCCTCATTTTACGCCAGCCCCTGTTTGACGCTACAACCTCTTTTACCATCTCCTGCTTTACGCTAAGCTCGCTTTACGCTGTGACCCATTTTCACATTGCAACTTGTTTTATGCTGAACTTGTTTTACGCTGAGACTATTTTACGCTGAGCCTTATTTTACTCTGCAACTCGTTTTACACTCCTATGTTATGCTGATTACTTATTCTACGCTGCAACTTCTTGTACGTTGTCTCCTGTTTTACGCTGCCACTTAGTTTACACTGTCCTCTTTTACGCCGTGATCCATCTTACGCCGTATATGCTCCCCAGCGTCTACGCTGACCATATACGCTGTATACACTGTATACGCTATCACTATACGTTGTCCATTGAAGCGTATACCCTGCACACTACACAACACATTAACTTCGCATCTCCAGACCGTTTCACATTCACGACATATCATCATGAATCCCACAAACAACACTACTGCCACCACTCAAACCACCGCCATCATGGACATCACAGCCATCCAACAGCCCGTCGCACAACACCCGGGAGTGCAACCTACAGCGGGGCCTCGCCGATCCCTATGGCTACAGGGGAGAGATCCAGCCTCCAACATCATCACCCAGGATCAGTATACTTTTATATGTATTAAAATATAGGCTGGCCTGGCTGTCGACTGAGCTGAAATGAAAGTGAAGAGGCAATTCGAACTCTTCTACAGGGGAGGACACGAGTTCACCCCTTCCCCATATGATGTAATCCCAGTTCCGGAGTAGTATTCAGAGCTCGTCACACAACTCCTCCTGCAAAGGAGCCACACGTTGGATCGGTATGTGCTAGAACCCCAACCAGAAGAGGAGGATGACTTTGCCGCTCAATCCGAGCACGAGGACTCCTACCACACTCTTAGCCCGCAAGCGCAGGCTAACCCCATTTTTCACCCAGAAACAGGGGAAATCTTGCCCCTCCAGCATCTTAGGTTCACCCAGGCTCAAGCACCACCACCTGAAACATCAGCGCTAGTGCATATACCTTTTCCAAGTGATTCCCAACCTAACACTTTCCCCCTCGCAGTCATCCCTACTGTAGCTGCGGGCTCGTCCTCACAAGCACCACCCCCTCTAACTAACGTGGGAGTGACATTCCCACCCCGAGTGATAGGGATGCCACACGTCATCCCAGCCTCCACATCCGCTCATTACATCCCACACATCCAAGCACATGTAGGCCCCTCGGCGGCCGTAACCCAACAGAGAGCCTCTTCACACAACGTGGCCGGGCAATGGCCAGCGATGGGTATGCCGTCACACCAGCCTTCTCACCCCCACGTGCCACCCCACATGATTCCACCAGTTATTTTTCCCCAGGTACAGCCCCAGCCGCAGCAAACGCAACCTTTCCCATACAACGTGTCGTCCTCAGTGCAACCCACGGTAAACTTTCCACAAGCACAACTGCCAATGGCCCAGCTTTCGGCCTTTCAACCCACAACTCAATAGTCTAACTTGTATGCAGCTCCACACCCCTAGCCCATGGCTTCACCGAGTGCCCAAGATTGGGCAGATGCCAAAAAGCTTATGCAAGAATTGACAGACGAGGTAAAATGCCTCAAAACAGCCCCCGACGGAAAGCTAAAAGTAGTGGACTTCTACAACGATGACCCCATCAGATCCTCTGTCCCACCCTTGACCTTGCCCAAAGGCGTCTCTTTACCCATGCTAACCAAGTATAATGGGGAGACAAATCCCAATGCCCACCTCATAAAATTTTGATTGGAATGCGCGCTCCTCCAGGCATGGCCTCATTCCATTCTCCGAGTTTTCCCCATGTCCCTCGCAGGGAGAGCACTCGACTGGTACCGCGGCCTGCCGAGGAATTCCATCTTCTCCTTAGAAGATTTATTATGCCAGTTTGTGACCAGGTTCAAGTACAACTTGAAACCCAAGGCCACGTTGGACAGTCTCATACAGGTCAAGCAAGCACCGCTTGAACCTGTCCAGAAATTCATTCAGAGGTGGAGCGCTGCCCTCAATGAATTACATGAGCCAATCTCCCCAACCTACCTACTTACAATTTTAAAAGGGGTTGTTAATGACTTCTTTAAATCTAAGCTACACTACCTTAATGCACGTGATCTTAACCAGGCATTTGTGCAGATCAAAAACATAGAGGAAGCGGCTCAAAATAGCCATGACCCGGCATACTTGGCCTTCAAAAATCAACATACTAAAAAGGATAAAGAGAAGGCCAAGACAACTATAGCAGCGATAGCAGGAGCCTAACAAATGAACATCACACACCAACAAAAACCACCCGCAACCCCTACTAACTACTATAAACCCACTACCACAACAGCCCCGGAGTCATCATCATCACAGAACCCAACAAACCGTATGCGCAATTTCGAGAGGAAAGAGCCCTCTCAATACACGCCTCTACCGATGAAACCATCCCAGCTCTTTGATCAACTCCTGAAAGCTAGGCTGATGAAACATAAGCAATTATCCCCTGCGGCCATCCAAAGACATGACCAGTTCTACCAACTCGTACAGAACCCAAGCTTAGCAACGCAACAGGCATGGAACGGATTACTGCTTCACCCTGAAGCAGGATATCCAGCGGATGATCGATGATGGCCAAATCACTTTTGATGAGGCTAACCCGGTCCAACCGTAGAATCAGGCTATGGGGGTGTATAAGGATCCCCTGAACACCAAAGAGGCCCCGTACATGATACGATCTATTTTGATGATGATTCCGAGGCACGTAACATCAACACCATCTACCCCCAACATAAACAGGAAACACCTAATAGACCATTCGTAGTGCAAATTCCTCCCGTTGTGTCCACCCCCACACCTCAACTACCACGTGCCCCTTAGCAGCCCTATGTCGTCCATATACCTTCAGCCGTACCTACATCCTCAAAGCCACCAACCCCTCACACCCGGCCTGCCCCTTTCATAGTCCGAGTACCACCAGCCGTCGCAACAGCAGAGGCCCAACCTCCACTAAAACCAACTCCGTACATCGTTAGGACACCCGAAAGTCCTAACAATTGTCAAACCTCCACCACACAGGCGCAGGGCAAACCTCACCCCTACGTCATTAGGGTCCCTGACCAGCCTTCGGCTCAAACGCCTCCCGTTGACCAATTGCAATCCCGCCTGTCTCCATATGTGGTGCGCATCCCAAGGCAACCTGAGGCTCCGAGACCAGCTCCACCTCCATGCCACACGGCTTACGCGTGAACGCTTGGAGAAGGAGCACCAATGGTTGGCTCTGGGGCCACCCAAGCCCAGTCCACTTAATTCCATACCCATGTCGCCAACTAACAATCAATCAAACTCAAGAAATCGGGGTGAACCATCAAAACAATATTAACCATCTAAAACTATGGCACATAGCAAGAATGATAGGCCACTAAAACACGAAATAAAGCTGTTGGGCCCAATGGACCCAGTCATTGCTGACAAGAGCATTCCTAACAGTAGAGATTTCGCAATGGCCTTGACGCAAGTCACCCAAGTGCTGAAGCAAAAGAACACTTCTTTAAGCTTGTATGACTTGGTTTTGACATCCCAAACTCATTGGGAAGCCCTCGTACGCATGCTAACGTCCATCCCGGTCAGTGAAGATTTGCCCCCGAGCGAACCTGCCATTCATGCTGTCATGTACTCATCTCACGGGGTCAGTCCGAAACCTTTGAGCTTCCAGGATGACAACATCAAAGTGGACAGGAACACAGGGGAAATAACGACAGTCCCCATGTTCATAACAATACACATAAACCAATTCAAAATACATAGAGTCCATGTAGAAGATGGGGCAGCCACAAACGTCGTACCATATCCCATCATTGAACAACTAGGGCTTACTGACTTAATTAAATCAACCACAACAACATGTTTAAGGTCATTCAGCGGGTCACGTGTACTAGTCAAAGGCACGATAACCTTAGATTTCATAGCAGGAGACCAGTTCCCAACATCCGCTGACTTCCTAGTTGTCGATGAGATGCCAGGGTTCAACCTAATATTAGGAAGACCCTGGTTGGCCCAACTAAGAGCTGTGTCCTCTCCTATACATCAGGAGATTCACCTACCCTATGAGGGTGGTGAAATCATCATACATGGGGAAGCAGCCACTCCCATCATTTCATCACACACAGACATGGACCAAGGCTCCGAGGTTGAACTCAACAAGCCTAGCCAAAATGACACAAACAAACCACAACCAGTGGGTAGTAAACCTTCGAACATGGGACAAGAGTCTTCTAAAACTGAAACACCTGCATCTAACACTCTACACACATCGCCTCATGAAGAAACCAGCACAGAAACAATGACGGACACCGAAGCACCTGAAAATACCGATACCGAAAACATTCTAACGGACGTCTCCTGGACTAAATTGCCATTCAACATGATCAGCGAAGGAGACAGAGAATACAAAATCGTACTGGCTAATACACCCCCTGACATAAAAATAAAGAAAATCAAAAAACAATTAAAATAAAACTACCCTTAGTCCAAAACGATGTTAAACTACATACAGTCTGAAATGACATTAAACTATAATAGAGCCAAGAACATTATTAAACAACACCCTTTGTCCGGAAAGACGTTAAACTATCATGTCTGCAATGACATAAAACTAGCCACGATTAGAAATGATCGGTCCACCAAGAAACTTATCCGCTTTATCCAAAATATTGCTCGTTTACAATGGGGCCCGAAATGGCCTTAAACTACGCATAGTGGCCCGAAATGGCTTTAAACTAGTTCAAATCGGGCCCGAAATGGCCTTAAACTAGCGCATACCCTGTCTTCCTTTTTACGTACCATTTATCATTATTTCAGTGCATTACATTTAAACAGAAAAGCAAATCCAAAAACATCTTAACATTGTGTCGTGTGTGCAACCAAATTGAAAATCAACAAAAAATATTTATTCATGCAACGTTATATAATTCTAAGAACCAATTGGTCCTGTTTTTCTCAACATTTCCAAGTTACAACTCCTATATCAATTTGAATCAGTCAAAAAACCCAAAAAACACTAAAAAACACTAAAAACACTAAGCGTCCGGGATAGGAGGATCATCTCCTTTAGAGCCACCAGCATCAGGGGCCCCGGCTCCACTAGGGCCAGCCTCTTGGGTATCATCACCACCTTCATTCTGAAAACGCCAAAAACAAACAACCAACATAAAAATAAGCGGATGTTAAAATTTTAAACATTATTCAATGAACTAACTTCATAAGAATAAAATGCTTACCATAGGGGATCCCCCTAGACCGAATTCAAGCCGACGCCGGATTTCTTCCTCTGAAACACTGGCCCAATCTGTCCCATCCAGGCCTAAGTCAATATCTACCAAAGCCTTGCCTTTGTCGACCGCCGACCAGGTAGGACGTTTCGGAGGGAATTCACCCACCGACACCTCCCCAGAAGCAGTAGTTATCACCCTTGCAGGTGATTCCATTTCCACAGTTGTGTTTTGGGCAAAAGTATCAAATGCAAAGCGCAAACCCAAACCCTCGACAAACATCTCTAGCTGGCGCTTCTCAATAGACACCTCCTTTAACGACTTCTTATACTGATGTTTATGGTTTTTCTCATCCTGACCCCATTTACGAACCTTGGAAGCAAAAGCCTTCCAATCTTGACACTTGAGGGTTAGGAGATCAATTTGGGCTTTGCGCTCCGCCATCCTCCGAGTCAGCGATGCATGACGATTTAGTAAGTTCCAATACCGGGTGTATGTGACCTCGGACGTTCGCCAGGAGCAATCTCTGCTTAGTCTGGCAACGGCGAACTCATACCGAGCTTTCAGATCATCACGTTCCTCTGACAATTTGAAGACTTCCTTTTCCTTTGCCTGTATTTGCAGCCACAACTATTCAATGGAACGCCTACAAGTCCATAATGACTTGGCATTGTGCGCAAGGAACTCCCTCATAAACAGGCCTTGGCACCTGCTCTACTTTGGGGGAGAGTGTGGTGAGGCTTTCCATACTAATGCTTTCTGAGGGATCCCATCTCAGTTTAGCACCTACCCACGCGAAAAATACAAATCTTAAAACTATACAAACAAGATGTGAAGCTCCAAATCTTTAAAGTAATGTATACCTATGTCAGGGTGGGCTTCTTCAATCCGTTCAACGACTTCCTCCGCGATGCCAGCCACAAAATCCGTCTTACTTAGCATTTCTGATCAAATAAGTGGCTCATGGGTACGGGAAGAACTAACCTCAGTGGTCCTCTCAAGGGGAACCATCTTCATGGGAACGTTCAACCGTACCATCCTGGTCTCGCTACCTTCATCTAAAAAGCATATAAACACGAAAATAAAAGACTGTCGAAGCAATAACTGATTCAGCAAATAAAAACGAACTAAAAGTGAAAACGTACCATGATCCTTGTCGCCCTCTGGGGGATTGCCCAAATCCAAATCACCCTTAAGGAAGCTACTGAACACCTGGTTGATAGCATCCTGATCATCTAACAGTTCAGTTTCAATAGTCTTCTCTGTTAACTGCTCCGTTCCTCCACCTTGGCTTTTCTCTGCACTTTCTTTCCCTTTGTTTTTCTCTGTATTCATCTCCTCCTCCTCTGTGATGGTCTCCAAAGCCTGGTTCCTCACTTTTTCAAGCCAAAAAAGGCAACAACACGTAAGCAATCGAAATAAGAGTCAATCAACAAACGAAGATGATAAAATAATAAGCGGGTGAGCCTCGCTTACCAGGCATCTTGAAGCGTATGCGCTTCACACATGGCTGGCGGACATCGGTGACCTCCTCTGTCGGATGTTCGGGCCTTTTCAACTTTGACTTGGCTCAGCCGATGGTTTCCTTGATAACCCGTTCTGCCCGCCTAGCGGTGTAAGGCACCTCATCTGGCTCCAACCCCAAACTGTCACATGTATGGATTGAATCGCCAGATGATCCCCCTGTGGTAATAGAAGCGGATTCATTGATGCCTTCAGGTGCATCTTAGGATTTGGCTGTGTCATACAGGTGATTGATCCATGGGCAGGATAGTTGACCCCGATCCCACAGAACAAACTTGTTGTCTGCGCGAACTACAAGGAACTCAGCAAAACGGTGGAGATAACCGGTGAAGAAGGCAAAGGTGAAGTGAGATTGCGCTTCAATATTCGAGCGCAACCACACTATCTCCTTGTGCAGGCCTGCCAAAAAAAACTGAGCCCAGTTATACCGCATGCCTGTTTCCAAAACAGTTTGCATGACACGAACAGCCTCAACCCCAAGGAACCTCACCTGGGAAAGCATTTTCGGGAATACTCATGCCCGAAACAGGGGATATAATTCATTCACCTCTACAACTTTTGCTTTCCCCTGCATCGGGAATCCCTTGGTGCTTTTGGCCACGCCTAGCCAAGATTCCAGCTCACGGATCGTCTGGAGCTCTTTATGAGATCTGTCCAATACTACGGGTAGGCCATCTGCCGGTACGCCAAACAAGTTATAAAAGAACACAGGTGACAAATAAAACACCACCTTGACACCCTTAATCCGGGTGTTGTACTGTGAGATAGACTCATTAAAAGAGTCCACGATCCCAATCATCTCCCCGATTGAGACGTCAGGGCTAGGCGTCATAAAAAGCTCCATGAGGCTGGCATCGTCCAGGCAACGAGTGAGGGACGGTGGAGCTTGCTTACATAGCCACTTCTGCGCCTTTGCCACCTCCCCAAACTTCATGACAAAGTAGTCTCAGTTCGGCCTGTTGTCACGGGATCCCCACCAGGAGGTGCATCGACTGTAAAACCAATTTAAAACGATCAGATCAGCGTAACTTCAAATAGATAGACCTACTAACATATGCAGGAAAGGTTATCCTTTACCGTTAGTGGTAGATGTAGACGTGCTGCCAAGATCATGAGAGAAAACTGGCCCGTTGTCAGTCCAGTCTTCATGAAGCCACCCACGAGCCTTGCACATCGCAAACGCTCTAGAGAAATGCTTGTGAAAGTGGACCATCGAACCCTTCGTTTGCCTCAACATAGTCCCACGAAGGGTGGGGCCCATCATAAATGCTTCTAGAGTAGTGCGAGCAAGGGCTAATCCTTCATCTTCAATGAGTGTCCCATCCGGGTGGGTCTTCGGCCTGTAAGCAAATATGGGTCATAACAAGAAACGAGCACTGAACAGCGAAAGGAAATAGTAAACTGAAACATGCCTACCTGGCCACTCGATACACCGTGCCAGGAGGGTTCTGGAATAATGTATGTGCATGGGCAACTATGAACAAGGTATTGTTGAGATAATCCAACCCTCACGGCAACAATGCCCACACGCACGTTAATGGGCATGTGGCCCGAGGCCCACGCGTAGTACCATCTTCATTAACAAAGGGCCCCTCGTCGATGTCCTGTATAAAAACCATGACACCCTCCGTAGCCCCCGGCAGCATCTCTTCAAGCACGCTCCGTGTAGTCACCTCATCAAAGTTTGACCAAATAGCCACCTCGAAATTGTCCAATAGGAAGGACAGAAATCCACACGCGCCTCCCCTAAACCAAACCCTGTTTTCATCCACAGTTAGGTCCGGGGGAACCTCCCCATCCTCAACGGGGCCAACCCATGTCAATACCACGACGAGTTCAATGACAATGAGGAAGCATTTACTGTCCCTGCAACCAATCGCGATGTCACAATAAAACAAAAGTTTGTATCATAAATCAAAAAAATTCAAAAATCAACTAACTGTTTACGCTCAGCGTATACGCTACACACAGAGCGTATATGCCGGCCAAACTCAGCGTATACGCTGCACATAGAGCATATACGCTGGCCAATACTTAGCGTAAAAAAAATGCAATTTAACTCAGCGTATACGCTGTATACAGAGCGTATACGCCGACCAACACTTAGCGTAAAAAAAAACACAATTTAACTCAGCGTATACGCTACCCAACTCAGCATCTACACTGACGGCAATCGACTTTACGCTAACGCCCGAACCCCTTCATGCCCAGCGTATACGTTGAGCAAACCCTTGGCGTATACACCCAAGTTCGCTTTCAGCGTAAACAGTCTACGCCAGAGACGTGAATCGAGTTTAGGCTGTAAAAGCAATCGCGCACGCCTAGTGTATACGCTGAACAAACCCCCGGCGTATACGCTGTAAACAGAAGTTACGCCGATGATAAATCAATTACGCTAACAAACATTTCACCAATAAAGAGCGGTTTACGCTATAAAATGATGCTCGGCATATACACCGACAACCCATACGCCTAAAAACCCTCTACTGCCGGCATATACGCCGAGACTGTCTAGGCTACAAACAATAAAAGATAACACAGAAACAACAAGAGGCAGGGATCAAGGCCTACCTGTGGGACGTCACAGGCCACGACAGGATCTTTGGCCTGGGCAGGCCGTGTAGCATGGCTTCCGTCTCCTTCGCAAAGGTCAAATCGGGACCCTTCCTTCCCTGGCCCTCCACTTCCTTCCCCTTGCCCATCTCGGATTGTCTACGCTGTCGATGTAAGTTTACGCTGAGCAACTGTCTACGATGGCACTTGCAGATCCACTCTTCAACGTCTACGCTAGGGTCGCTCCGCGTCTACATTGGGGTTTAATCTTCGGCGTCTACGCTAGGGTCTCTCATCGGCGTCTACGTTGAGAGGCAGGTTTACACTTACGCTTAGGCTTTAGCAAGTTGCGCTCTGTTGCTTTCAAAGTAAGAAACAAATGGACCCCCCTTTCCTTTATATAGCGCCCCGATGATGCTGATGTTGACGCCGCCACCGCTTACGCCGCCGTTGCTCCGTTTTTGCCTTTTTTGCCTTTTTTTGCTTATTTTTCGCCAAAATTTGCCCAAAAGTGATAAAAATTAACTAAAAATTAAGTAAAAACAGAGATTATTGCATCCTGGTTTCTCCATGGACCCCATTTTACACATTTACTCTAGTTTAAACCACCATTATGGCCCGGTACGGCCTTAAACTGCCATTTCCCCATCCGATGACGGCCCGGTATGGCCTTAAACTGCCACTCATGGCCCGATATGGCCTTAAACTATCATGCGTCTAGGTGTGACGATAATCCACCATTATACACGTACACATAGTTTGAAATTACCAAAATACACAGAACGATCCCCCTTTGCTCATGCAACTCTCCATTTATTGGCAGGAGCAAGCTCAATGGACTGTCAGCATTTAACCGCGTCGTTAACCATGGATGGACCATACGGCAACATCACACTGGACATTAACATAAATTTCATCAATGTAAGTTCACCAATGGACGACATGTTCATAGCTTCCACACAGCAAACCACAGATGATTACGAAGGTATGACAAAATTCCTTGACATAGAGGCCGAAAACATCACCGAAGATCCGTTAGCTGAAACCCCCATTACCATGCCCAATGGGGAGATCAAAGTATTAAAATTAAGCACCATACTGCAACCACAACTAGCGAAAGACATTGAGAACGTACTTAGGGAAAACATGAAAGCATTCGCTTGGTCCTACACGGACATGCCCGGGCTAGATCCTAGAATTGTCCAACACAATATTATTCTCGACCCCAAACTAAGACCGGTAAAACAAAAGGCATGAAAAGTTAGACCTGAGGTGGCATTGGCAGTTCGCAATGAGATCACCAAGCTTTACCAAGCTGGTTTCATTCGAGCCGTTGATTACGCTGAGTGGGTGTCAAACATGGTCATAGTCCTTGAAACACCGTGAAAATTACGAGTCGGCATCAGGCAAAGATTCGCAATTCCAGCAGAAACGCGCATCAGATTGGTTCAAAGGATGGGTTTACGCTCTATTACGCACGGCAGTGTAATGAGCATAATAAGCTTCAAGACAATCGTAGGCAGAATTCAGAAAAGCACAACAGGTTGGCATTTTTTCTTGCAGTTCATGCATAACTTGCCTTTACGCTCGCTACGCGACAGTGCGTACCATGGCGTATGTTGTCAAGTTATACATTGCGTATACTCTTCATTACGCGACAGGTTGGCATTTTTTCTTGCAGTTCATGCATAACTTGCCTTTATGCGCAGCTGCGTAGCGAGCGTAAACCACGCCTTGTTTACGCTTCATCACGCGCAGCTGCGTAGCGAGCGTAAACCATGCATTATTTACGCATTCGTTACGCACAGTCGCGTAGAGAGCTTATGGCTTTTACTCCAGATTACACTCATACACGCAACGCAATGCGAATGAGCGTAATACTGCCTGAATGCAGCCTAAAGTATGCTCAGCATATACCTACTCTTCACACGCACAACACGCAAACAAGCGTGTTGTGCGTAGTCACAGTCTGACTTAAAAGATCATGCCAGCAGGGCCCGTAATATCCGGAATCCACATCATCAAGGTTGCGCCTTCTCCGCGAAGTGTCGCGGCCTATAAATACCCCGGTTGGCAAAAATTGAGGTTGGCAAAAAACAGAGAAGCAGAGGCATATTTCTGAGCACCAGAGCACTTAGCACTTTGGAGCAGAAATATAGAGAACAGCGCTTTGGCAATCATTGGCATCATCACCTTACAGCTGAAACAGAGTACAGTTCGTCTTGAGCACCGGTGACAGGAGTAATCGTTCTGCTGAAAAGACTCTATCAATCAGAAACAATTGATCGGTAGACGTCAAAGCTTGGCCCGCCTTGCATTTCAGCTTAGCCCACGAGGTAGATCGGACTTCTGTTTAGACCATTTTTGCTTGTTCATTTGTGCCTGTTTCACATCTTGTAATCGGGGATCCCCCCAGTGTAATCTTTCATACGAAATATATACATTTAAGTTAGAGCGCAGATCTTGAAGTTACGTGCTTCTCTTATGCCAGCCTCTGATCATCGCGTTTAGCATTACCTTTGTCGCAATCCATTTACATCGCTTTCTCCTCGCTTTACGATGCCTCAAGTCAGATCGCATTGTTTTACGCACGTTGCATTGTTTTACTGACCCGTAAGTCCCTGTCTGATCGACAAGACCGTTCAGGGCACTGTGGATTCGTTTCTCCAGCATAGCCCTCACGCGGATCCGTGGCTAAAACTGTGTACGCCGGGGATTCGGTCGGTATTTTCCAGCTGCCGACGTTTTCCGTCGTTACAGTCCTGAAGAAAAATGGAAGCATTCGCTTATGCATCGACTTCTAAGATTTAAATGTAGCAACCATAAAAGATGACTTTCCCCTACCTAGCATTGATCAACTCGTTGACTCGACTGCCGGACATGCCTTGCTATCTTTTATGGATGGTTTTTTGGGATACAACCAAATATGCATCAACCCGGAACATCAACTTTGAACCACCTTTATGACCCCATGGGGAACTTTTTGTTACACCATGATGCCCTTTGGTCTCAAGAACGCAGGGGTCACGTATCAAAGAGCCATGACATTTATCTTTAGTGATTATATGTTACGGTCACTCAACGATTGTGTGGATGACATCGTGGTTAAGTCAAAAATGACCGAACAACATGTACAAGACCTCGACTTAGTCTTAAAGCGTTGTTTAAAGTATGAACTAAGAATTAACCTAAAAAGATGTGTCTTTGGCGTCAAAACAGGAAAAATGCTTGGATTCATAGCGTCAAAAGCAGGGATCCGAGTAGACCCCGATAAGGTTAACGCCATCACCAGTCTGAAACCACCTAGTAACCTTACCGAACTTCGAGGTCTACAAGGTAGACTACAATTCATCAGGCGCTTCGTAGAAAAATTGATAGACAAACTAAAACCTATGAACCACCTGTTACGTAAAAATGTCCATTTTGAATAGACTCCACAGTGTCAGGAAGCGTTCGAAAACATCAAAATAGCACTTGCCCGACTGCCTACGGTTTACCCGCCCCAAAACAACAAACTGTTTTACATCTACCTTGCCACTTCGGAATCGTCCATCGCATCTATGCTTTGCCAGAAACAAGATGAAGGAACCAAAGTCCCTGTATACTACTTGAGCCATGCCTTAGTTGCCCACGAAAAGAAGTACAACGACGTGGAGAAGTCATGTTTAGCTTTGGTCTTTTCTCTAAGAAAATGGCGACATTACCTCTTCCGTAATCAAGTCTACATAATCTGTAAGGACAATGTACTGAGAGCTATAACAGGGAACATTTATGAAACGAGTCGAATAGCCCGGTGGAAAGCCATGATAGCCGAGTTTGACCTATACTACTTAGCGCAATCATCAGTCAAGGGTCAAGCCATAGCAGGTCAAATGGCCACGTCACCAACACGTGATCAAGCAACCATAGACCTAGAATTCCAAGATGAGAACATAAACACCATAGACATAGTGCCCCAAGATTATGATGCCATTCTAAACTTTGATGGAGCATCCACCTCTCGAGGAGGAAGTGCGGCTGCTGTCATCACCTATCCCTTCGAGGAGATCCGACCCTTTCCCTATCGTTTCAACTTTCACTGTACTAACAACATAGCAGAGTATTAAGGTCTCCTTAGAGGCCTCGCGGTAGCACTGGCTTCGGACATCACACGACTTGTAGTCAGAGGGGATTCACAATTGGTTGTAAACCAAGTTATAGATATTTACATATGTAAAGCCCAACACTTACAACCATATTGTGACTTGGCAAAACACCTAATGAGGCGGTTCAAAAACATTGATGTGTAACACGCCTCTCGAAACGATAACACCATCACAGACGCATTAGCCACATTAGCGCTAAATATATCGCCCAACATGTTCCATGCCCTACCAAGCTCCGTAATCAACTGTACCAAACCAATAATCGATACCCCCGACACATTGCCAATTGCATCTATTAGTACAACACATGTGGTGGAATGGTATGATGACATAAAAGAGTACCTTCTGCACGGCGAAACACCATGACATCTAACGCATGCACAGAAGGATGCGGTGCGGAAACGTTCTAGGCAATACACCCTCATAGGAGACACACTATGTCGTCGATCCTACGAAGGCATATTGCTAACATGCGTTAGTAGTACTGATGCCCAACAATAGTTGAATAGATACATGAAGGACTATGCGGAGGACACATAGCGCCAAAAGCCATGGCCACGAAAATAAGACAATTAGGCTATTATTGGCCGCATATGGAATATGACTGTCTCTCCAAGGTTAAAACATGCGACACTTGCCAAAAGCATAGTAACCTAATCCATATCTCACCGAACGAGTTGCACAAATCACGTGGCCCTTCCAAAAATCACGTGGCCCTTCCAAAAATGGGGATTGGACCTTATCGGTCCGATAACACCCTCATCTTCAGTAGGGAATGGTTTCATCATAACCGCCATTGAATATTTCACGAAGTGGGTAGAAGCTGTTCCCCTTCGAAAAACCACATCTAAACACGTGTGTAATTTCATCCTTGAAAACATAGTAACCCGTTTCGTCATTCCCATGACAATCATCACTGACAACGGGCCGTAATTTAGTAGTGCCGAAACAAAAAAATTTTGCGACAGTCTGGGGATCAAACACTCGTTTTCCTCCCCTTACTATCCTCAGAGCAATGGGCAAGCAGAAGCAACAAATAAGATGATCATTACAATACTTAAGAAAATCCTAACCCAGAGCAAAAGGAAATGGCACGAGCAATTAATGTACGCATTATGGGCATACCGCACTATACACCGAACATCAATAGGTAAAACGCCATATAGTCTTGTTTACGGTTCAGAAGTTGTTTTTCCTCTGGAATTACAGGTACCATCGTTAAGGATCACACTCTCCGGACTCCTCGACGATAGACAAAACAATGAGCTACGTATCATTAACCTCGACTCGGTGGAAGAGGAATGTGTACGCGCGCTTGACCAAATCGAATAGTATCAAAAGCAGCAACGACGATGACATCGACATGACATCAACAAGCACCTAATCAAAGAAGGCGACCTTGTGCTCAAGGCTGTTCGGGAACACCCGAACAAATTCTCAGCCAACTGGGAAGGGCCTTACGTGGTCATCAAAGCATTCGACAATGGTGCATTCAAGCTAGCCGACATGGAAGGGAACGAGCTTGCCAATCCAACCAATCACTTGTATCTAAAACTGTTCTACGTTTGAGTACAAGTTCAGGTACGTGTAAGTCCTGGAATTACGACTATAAACTGATACCACAGCTCATCCTAGAATCATGACGATAAAATGATACCACAGAATAGTCCTGGATTATGACTTAAAACTAATACCACAACATCCGTAAGGACAATAAACTAGCATTTGTCAGGCATGATAGTAAACTGTCACCGTCACAACCATCAAAGTTCGCTAAGACTATAAACTAGCTAGCCTCTTCACAGTCCGCTAAGACTGAAAACTGGCAATGTGACATCCGCCACGACGCTAAACAGGCAATGTCCAATAGGTTATGACATAAAACTAACCCATGATAGTCCGCCAAGACTATAAACTGGCAAGTTCACATTCGGCACATCAATCCACCGCCATGATCATCCATCAGCTTCACTGCATCGCTCGCCATCAATCACCCTTATCAATACTGCTGTCATCTGCATACAGTGCCTACCATCCTTCAGCACCTCTGTGCCATCGGTCGCCATGTAAGTCTAAGCTCATCTATTTGCTCACGGTTTTCTTGTCTCCTTGGCATTACGTTTGCAGGATGACACCCAGAAGTTTCGTACAAAGATGCTCTTCGTCATGACCAGTAAGATAAGCCAATGTTCGTAGCATACTTGGCAAGACTAAATCAAACCATTCACTAGTACATCCCCATTCATCGACAAAATTCCCTATCCCGGCGTCCCCTTAACACACTCGGTACATTTAAAATACTATACCACTTTAAAACAGCTGCAACACGTAGCACAGCACCTACGCATGAGTACAAAGACAAAGCAACGTTTTCCTCCAAAAAAAATGACCCCGAGCACTTCCCATATAAGCCCCAAGCGGGAAGGCAGTCGTCTCAAAACCAAGCACTCATGTCCAAAATGGTCAAGGAGCATCCTGTTGCATGGCTTTGGCTCCCCGCCAACAGATTCCCCTGAACACTAAACATGGGCCCTGCTCTCCCAAAGAATGTAACACATCCTCCCGTGGCTTTGGCCCCGTCAACAGGTTCTCTTGCACACTAACCAAGAGCCTTGTTCCGCCAAAAGACGCACATCGCATGTCTGAACTCCGAGTCTGCTAAACAATGGCTATTGACAAGGATCAGCATGCCGCACATTAGAGCATCCCCTTTCCCCTGATTAATCCCCTAGACTAGTCATCAATCCCCGCAATCTCCCTGACCTCCCAGATACAAAATCCCCCTTTCCCGATCCCTTGTACTACTGAACACGGTGCGATAACGTCTAGTCAGGTGGCAAAGGACAGCATCTACATCAAGTTGCTTGTGGTGTTTTGCACTTCTTTGTCGACACTTCTCGGGTCTATTCCTCCAAGCGTCAACAAAGAGGGGCCAATGAAACACCACAAAATTCTGAGCTCTGTACTTCCCCAGCAAAAAGCCGGTCCCTGGGACCCATAGACAACCATGGCTATAGTTAGCGTCACACATTGCAACTTTGGAGGTCAAAAAGCTTCATTTTCACTAAGTATGCGGCGCCAACGTATACGCCCAGCGTCTACGCTCAAGTACATCCCCACCGTAGATGCTCAAACCCACAGCGTATACACCCGCCAGCGTAGACGCTCGAATTCCCAGCGTATACGCCCAGCGTATACGCCCAGCGTAGACATCCAACTCGCACACCCGGTGTACGCACTTCACCTGTACGCTTGGCGGGTACGGCAAATGTTTACGCCCGGCACAGAATCTCCAAAGGCAAGATGAAGACAACACCAAAGAGCAAGGATTGAAGCAAGTGGACATCCTTCAGCGTATACGCCTAGCGTATACGCCTAGCGTATATGCCCAGCATTCATCAGCGTATACGCTGGGCGTATACGCCCAGCACAGCATCTCCCAAGTTCACAGGCCCGCCTCATTCAGCGTATACGCCTGCCTCACACGGTGTATACGCCCAGCATATACACCCGACAGATGCAATATATTGTATTTTTGTAAAGTGTGTGCACCCAGTCAATGCACCACGTGTCTCCTAACCTGAGTCTAGAGTAACAACCTGTATATAAACCCCGATTTCCCACTTCACCGAGGTCGGTTGGCAAAATCCCGGAGCATACCAGAGAACATTTACGCTGCGCACAAGAGCTGAAACCCTCTTATGCTGGAGAGCCCTATACGTTGTACACACAGTCTCTACGCTCCGCCTACCTTGCAAACTAGCCGAGTCATTCCTGCATACGCCAAGGCTTTTCGTCCGCCTTGTGTTCCCTCACGACTGCGTTAGACCGGTGCACTGTACTTTGACTCTGTAATACCATTGTTTACATTTGCTGCATAAGATTGTTTACAGTTTTACGTCAACTTGGCGCATGCATTCTGTTTATGCCCATTTATGCTCACGCTCTGTTCGCATCTGTTTTACGCTGTTTACGCTTTGTTTACGCTCACTACATCATTTACGCATAACCCAGCGTATAGCACTTTGCGTACGCTCGGGGAAATCCTTGTCTGATCCGTGTGCGGACCACCCAAGGTACTCTACCTTCGTGCATTCCAGCTCACCCTCAAGTGAAGGTAGGGTCTTCTATTCTTGTCCTGCGATCCCATGGCCTCTGTTTTCCTTCCAGCCGGAGACCGACGATTTCAGGCGGTACAGTGTGCAGCAAGAACCACTCCCACGGAGAGTGCTCTCGCAAGCGCTGCATGAGGCGCTCTCATGAGAGTGTTCTCTTGCCAGCGCAACTATGCGAGGCACTCTCATGAGAGCACTCTCACAAGAGCATCATGTGATGCTCCCAGGAAGAATGCTACCTCTCCTTATATATGCTGATTGGGCCAGTTTTGGCCATACCATCCCACACCCTTATAAATTTGGTCACGAAGACCGTGTTCTCAAAAAGAGCATTCTCAGAGAGAGAGAACCAAGTAAGGGCGCCCTCAAGAAAAATGCTCTTGTAGAGAGCGCTCTCAGTGAGAACGCTCTCGGGGAGGGCGCTCTCAGCGAGAATGCTCTAACAAAGGCTGCTCTCCATGAGAATGCTCTCAACGAGCATGCTCTCGAGGAGAACATTCTCATGTGCGTAACGCAAGGCACTCTCAAAGAGGGTGCACTCAGCGAGAACCCTCTCAAGAACACCCCTCTAACGGAGGGTGCTCTTTGAGAGAACGCATTCAATGAGGGTGCTCTCAAGGAGAACACTCTCATGAGCATAGCACAAGGTGCTCTTAGCGAGGGTGATCTCAAGGAGAACGCTCTCAGGGAGGCTGCTCTAACAAAGGGTGCTCTCGTAGAGAACGATCTCACAAAGGGTAGTCTTAAGGAAGACGCTATTGGAGAGGGCGTCCTCAGTGAGCCCGTTCTCAGGGAGGGCACTCTCATGGAGGGTGTGCTCCGAGAGAATGCTCTCAATGAGGGCGCTCTCCAAGAGACCACTCTCATGTGCGTAGCGCAAGGTGTACTCAGGGAGAACGCTCCCATAGAGGGAGCTCTCAGGGAGGGCACTCTAATGGAGGATTCTCTCCAAGACAATGCTCTCAAGGAGAACACTCTCACATGCTTAGTGCAAGGCATTCTCAGGGAGAACGCTTGGAGGGAGGCCACTCTCCAAGAGGGCACTCTCAATGAGAACACTCTTACCTGCATTACGCAAGGTGCTCTCATGAAGGGCGCTCTCAAGGAGAACACTTTCCAAAAAGCTACTCTAACGAAGGGTGCTCTCAAGTAGAACGCTCTCACAGAGCAAGATCTTAAGGAGGGCATCCTCAAGGAGACCCTTCTCTTGGAGGGCACTCTTAGGAAGGGCACGCTCTGAGAGAATGCTCTCAACGAAGGCGCTCTCAAGGAGAACACTCCCAGATGTGTAGCACAAGGCACTATCAGGGAAAATGCTATGAGGGAGGCTGCTCTCAGGGAGAGTGCTCTCTGGGAGCACGCCCTCCGAGATGGTGCTCTCAATGAGAACACTCTCACGTGTGTAGCGGAAGGTGCTCTCAGGGAGGGCGCTCTCAAGGAGAATGTTTTCATGGAGCACGCTCTTTAGAAGGATGCTCTCAAGGAGGGCGTCCTCAAGGAGACCATTCTCAAGGAGGGAACTCTCCAAGAGAACGCTCTCAATGAGGGCACTTTCAAGGAGAACACTCTCATGTGCGTAGCACAAGGCACTCTCAGGGAGGGCGCTCCAAAGGAGAACGCTCCCACGTGCGTAGTGTAAGGTGCTCTCGGGGAGAACGCTGTCAGTGAGAACGCTCTCCATGGAGTGCACTCCCATAGAGAGTGTGCTCATGTTCAACATGCTCAGGGAGGACGCTCTCATGGAGAATGCTCTCAAGGAGGGCATTCTTGAGGAGAACGCTTTTAGGGAGGCCACTCCTAGGAAGAGCACTCTCCAACAGAATGCTCTCAACGAGGGCTCTCTCATTGAGAACGCTCTCAAATGCACAATGCAAGGCTCTCTCAAGGAGGACACTCCAAGAGAGAACACCATCATGTGCGCAGCAAGAGGCATTCCCACGGAGAGTGCTCTCACAAGCGCTGCATGAGGCGCTCTCGTGAGAGTGCTCTTGTGAGAGCACCATGCAATGCTCCCAGGAAGAACGCTACCTCTCCCCATATATGCTGATTGGACCAGTTTCAGCCATACCATCTTGCGTCCTTATAAATTTCATCACAAAGACCACGTTCTCAAAAAGAGCATCCTCAAAGAGAGAGCACCAAGTAAAGGCGTCCTTAAAGAAAATGCTCTCGTAGAGGGCGCTCTCAGCGAGAACGCTCTCGAGGAGGGTGTTCTCAACCAGAATGCTCTCAAGGAGGGTGCTCTCCATGAGAATGCTCTCAACAAGCGTGCTCTCGAGGAGAACATTCTCATGTGCGTAATGCAAGGTGCTCTCAGAGAGGATGCACTTAGCGAGAACGCTCTCAAGAACACCGCTCTAACGAAGGGAGCTCTTCGAGAGAACGCTCTCAACGAGGGCGCTCTCAAGAAGAACACTCTCATGAGCGTAACACAAGGAGAACGCTCTTAGGGAGGGTGATCTCAAGGAGAACGCTCTCAGGGAGGCTGCTCTAACAGAGGGCGGTCTTGTGGAGGGCAGTCTTAAGAAGGACGCTATTGGAGAGGGCGTCCTCAATGAGCCCGTTCTCAGGGAGGGCACTCTCATGGAGGGCACACTCTGAGAGAATGCTCTCAACAAGGGCACTCTCTAGGAGAATGCTCTCAACGAGGACGCTCTCCAAGAGAATGCTCTCATGTGCGTAGCGCAAGATGTACTCAGGGAGAACGCTCCCACGAAGGGTGCTCTCAACGAGAACACTCTCACGTGTGTACTAAAAGGCGCTTTTGGGGAGGGCACTCTCAAGGAGAACGCTCTCAGGGAGCATGCTCTTGAGGAAGGCGTCCTCACATGCGTAATGCAAGGCACTCTCAGAGAGGGTGCACTCAGCGAGAACGCTCTCAAGAACACCGCTCTAATGGAGGGCATCCTCACGTGCATAATGCAAGGTGCTCTCAGAGAGGGTGCACTCAGCGAGAACGCTCTCAACAAGGGCGCTCTCGAGGAGACTGTTCTCAAGGAGGGCACTCTCCAAGAGAACGCTCTCAATAAGGATGCTTTCGAGGAGAAAGCTCTCACATGCATAGCCCAAGGCACTCTTAGGGAGGGTGCTCCCAAAGGTAACGCTCTCACGTGATTAGCATAAGGTGCTCTTGGGGAGAACATTGTCAGTGAGAACACTCTCTAGGAGAGGGTTCTCATGGAGGGTGCTCCCACAGAGAGTGTGCTCACGGTGAGCATGCTCAAGGAGGGCACTCTCTTAGAGAACACTCTCAAGGAGGGCATTCTCGAGAAGAACGCTTTCAGGGAGGCCACTCCCAGGAAGAGCGCTCTCCAACAGAATGCTCTCAACGAGGCCTCTCTCATTGAGAATGCTCTCAAATGCACAACACAAGGCTCTCTCAGGGAGTACACTCTAAGAGAGAACACCATCACGTTGTGCAGCAAGAGGCACTCCCATGGAGAGTGCTCTCGCAAGCGCTGCATGAGACGCTCTTGTGAGAGCGCTCTTGTCAGCGCAGCTATGCGAGGCGCTCTCATGAGAGTGCTCTTGCGAGAGCATCATGCAATGCTCCCAGGAAGAATGCTACCTCTCCCCATATATGCTGATTGGGCCAGTTTCAGCCATACCATCTTGCACCCTTATAAATTTGGTCACGAAGCTCTGTTGGGCCAACCCTTGTTCTCAGGGAGGGCACTCCTAGGAAGGGCATGCTTCGAGAGAACGCTCTCACATGCGTAGCACAAGGCACTATCAAGGAGAACACTCTGAGGGAGGCCACTCTCAGGGAGAGCACTCTCCAGGAGGGTGCTCTCAAGGAGAACACTCTCACGTGCATACCAGGAAGGCACTCTCGAGGAGAATGCTCTCAGGGAGCACGCTCTCGAGGAGGGCGTTCGTTTGTCCAGCACTTGGACTCATGAGAGCGCTCGTGCCAGCACAGCTAAGCGAGTTGCTCCCATGGAGAGCACTCTCATGAGAGCACTGTGCAGTGCTCCCAGGGAGAATGCTACCTCTCCCCATATATGCTGATTAGGCCAGTTTTAGCCATACCATCCTGCACCCTTATAAATTTGGTCACGAGGGACCGTTGGGCCAACACTTGGTCACGAGGGTCCGTTGGGGCAACCCTTGGTCACGAGGAACCGTTTGGTGAACACTTGGTCATCAGGGACAGTTGGGCCAACCCTTGGTCATGAGGGACCGTTTGGCGAACACTTGGTCACGAGGGACCGTCGGGCCAACCCTTGGTCACAAGGGACCGTTTGGCCAATAGTTGGTCACGAGGGACCGTTGGGCCAACAGTTGGTCATGAGGA
>MNCI01003574.1:7906-27906 GCA_015680685.1 Gnetum montanum | reverse complement strand
GGTTAGCGTGCAGCTAGGCACCATAGCTTGACTTTTGGTTCAGCCCACATCGCCAGTTGTGCTTACCAAAAATGGCCCACTTGGAGCTCTCGATTCATTGACGCGGCTCACCGAGGTAGCCGCGCCGTCTTACCTATTTAAAGTTTGAGAATAGGTCAAGGGTGTTGCACCCTCGATGCCTCTAATCATTTGCTTTACCTGATAAAACTCGAGAATGCGAGCTCCAGCTATCCTAAGGGAAACTTTGGAGGGAACCAGCTACTAGATGGTTTGATTAGTCTTTCACCCCTATACCCAAGTTAGACGAATGATTTGCACATCAGTATCGCGACGGGCCTCCACCAGAGTTTCCTCTAGCTTCGCCTTGCTCAGGCATAGTTCACCATCTTTCAGGTCCCAACAGGCATGCTCTCACTGAACCCTTCTCAACAAGATCAAGGTTGGTGGACGGTGCTCCGCGCCCATGCACGGATCCGGCCTTTCAGCTTCCTTGTGCCGTGCGGGTTTCCAAACCCAATGACTCGCACGCATGTTAGACTCCTTGGTTCGTGTTTCAAGACGGGTCGAATGGAAAGCCCACGCAATTCACGTCCCGAGCGCGCAGGCACTGCAGGACCCGACCCTCAAGGGGATGCGCGCTTTGACCCTCGACCGTCGTAGCGGCAGCACGCGTGCAGCCAGCTATGCATGCTTGTGCCACAACGTTGATTCATGCCAACTCACCTCCTGGACTGAGCGGGGGACCGAAGCGTACACGCTCCGCTCCACGTCCAGCCGGGAAGCAACGTTGACCTCCATCCACTTCCCTCTCGACAATTTCAAGCACTTTTTAACTCTCTTTTCAAAGTCCTTTTCATCTTTCCCTCGCGGTACTTGTTCGTTATTGATCTCTCGCGTGTATTTAGCCTTGGATGGAATTTACCACCCGCTTAGGGCTGCATTCCCAAACAACCCGACTCGCCGATAGCACCCCGTAATATAGCAGGGTCCGAGCCCGATGGGGCTATCACCCTCTTCAACGCCCTGTTCTAGGGGACTTAGGCTCGGTCCACCGCAGGGGACGCTTCTGCAGACTACAATTCAGGTGGCCACCGTCGCCAGATTTTCACGCTGGGCTGTTCCCGGTTCGCTCACCATTACTAGGGAAATCCTCGTAAGTTTCTCTTCCTCCGCTCAGTTATATGCTGAAACTTGGCGGGTACCCTTGCCTGAACTAGGATCACTATGAAGAGGGAGCATCACCCCTCCTATGCACGATGCAAAGGAGGAACATCGTCCCCGTCGGTCGCTCTGTCCGACATCGCACTGAAGGAGAAGGATGGGGAGGGGGCCAACATACCTCATGCATGCTCAGCGCAGGGAATGCACAGACCACCACCACCATCCATCGCACCGTCTGGGTAGAAGCTAGAAAACACAAATAACAGCAACTTTTCAAACGACCGCACCTCAGGAGACACGGACAACCACATCCACTGCCCCCTCGCACGGAGCGAAGAGGATGCACCCTAGGATCTTTCATCACACCCAGCTAGATGTGTCCTCGACCTAGGCCTTGGGCGCAACTTGCGTTCAAAGATTCGATGATTCACGGGATTCTGCAATTCACACAAAGTATCACATTTCGCTACATTCTTCATCGAAACGAGAGCCGAGATATCCATTGACGAGAGTCGTGGTTGGGGTCACCAACCCCGGTTGACTGCTGCGGTAGACGTTCGTCGCATCCTTGGTGCCACTCGCACCCTTGCATTGGGGAAAGAGAAGTAGGCACCACTCGAGGGATGCGATCCAGCGTCCACATCCAGACAAGGGTGGTGCTGACCACCCTGCGAATGAGGACCCTACAACGCAACCCACAGGTGTGCAGGACGACAACCCACGAAGCACCAGCACCGCAGCTGTTCAGCTCAATGCCCCCCACATTTTCCTGAAGTGATGACATACCCTGCAACCCATAGGTCAAGGGCAACCATTCACCTAGAACATGTGTGATGGGAGAAGAGAGCTGCACCCAGCCATCGCGTCTTATCCCCTCCCTCCCACGGAACTGGATGGCCCGGAGAACAAAAAAGTGGCCCTCGTATGTCCCCCTTGCATCTAGCCTTTGTATTTTAAAAGCTGTTTGACCATGAACATAGAGCTCCGTGACTCTCTCTCACCCAGGCATACATGCTGCCTTCGCAGGTTGCCTATCCTCAACAAACGACGACGACACGTCATGCATCCGGATCGATGCCCCGAAGCCTGCCTGGGCAATGGTGTGCCCTTCGGGCCATCGATCCATCAAATGTGCAAGGCGTAACTTGGACAAAACATCTCACATCCCCACCAAGTGCACGCTCTCCCCACGAAGTCCTGTCCTAGCGTGGCACCACCGTCATGGTCCCCCCAAGGCGTTCTTCGTCACTGTGACGAGAACACAAGACCATGACCAACGAGACAAAACATGTGCACGTCAATGATCCTACCACAGGTTCACCTACGGTAACCTTGTTACGACTTCTCCTTCCTCTAAACGATAAGGTTCAATGAGCTTCTCACGACGTCGATGATGGCGAAACCATCATCGTTGTTGTAATCTGAACATTTCATCGGATCGTTCAATTGGTAGGAGCGACGAGCGATGTGTACAAAGGGCAGGGACGTAGTCAATGCGAGCTGATGACTCACGCTTACTAGGAATTCCTCATTCAAGATCGATAATTGCAAAGATCTATCCCCATCACGATGCATTTTCACAAGATTTCCCGATCCTCTCGGACCAGGGAAGGAGGCTCGCTGAATGCATCAGTGTAGCGCACGTGCGGCCCAGAACATCTAAGGGCATCACAAACCTGTTATTGCCTCAAACTTCCATGGCCTGAGTGGCCATAGTCCCTCTAAGAAGCTATCCATGAAGGGCATACCTCCACGTAGCTAGTTAGCAGGCTGAGGTCTCGTTCATTAACGGAATTAACCAGACAAATCACTGCATCAACTAAGAACGGCCATGCACCACCACCCATAGAATCAAGAAAGAGCTCTCAATCTGTCAATCCTTACTATGTCTGGACCTGGTAAGTTTTCCCGTGTTGAGTCAAATTAAGCCGCAGGCTCCACTCCTGGTGGTGCCCTTCCGTCAATTCCTTTAAGTTTCAGCCTTGCGACCATACTCCCCCCGGAACCCAAACACTCTGATTTCTCGGAAGGTGCCGACGGAGTCCTAAGAGCAACATCCGCCGATCCCTGGTCGGCATCGTTTATGGTTGAGACTAGGACGGTATCTGATCGTCTTCGAGCCCCCAACTTTCGTTCTTGATTAATGAAAACATCCTTGGCAAATGCTTTCGCACTAGTTCGTCTTTCATAAATCCAAGAATTTCACCTCTGACAATGAAATACGAATGCCCCCGACAGTCCCTATTAATCATTACTCCCATCCCGAAGGCCAACACAACAGGATCGAAATCCTATCGCGTTATTCCATGCTAATGTATTCACAGCATAGGCTTGCTTTGAGCACTCTAGTTTTTTCAAAGTAATAGCATTAGAGCCGCGACCCAGCCAATTAAGGCCAGCACCACATCGCCAACAGAAGAAACGGAGCGGTCGATGCACACCGCATCGGTGAACCGACCGCCCCATCCCAAGATCCAACTACAAGCTTTTTAACTACAACAACTTAAATATACGCTATTGGAGCTAGAATTACCATGGCTGCTGGCACCATACTTGCCCTCCAATGGATCCTCATTAAGGGCTTTAAATTGTACTCATTCCAATTACCAGACTCGATGAGCCCGGTATTGTTATTTATTGTCACTACCTCCTCGTGTCAAGATTGGGTAATTTGCGCACCTGCTACCTTCCTTGGATGTGGTAGCCGTTTATGAGGCTCCCTCTCTGAAATCAAACCCTAATTCCCTGTCACCCATCACAACCATGGTAGGCCTCTATCCTACCATCGAAAGTTGATAGGGCAGAAATTTGAATGAAGCGTCACCGGCACAAGGGCCGTGCGATCCGTCCAGTTACCATGATTCACCGAGCAAATGAGCAAGCTCGCATCGGCCTTTTATCTAATAAATGCATCCCTTCTGAGCGTCGGGATTTGCTACACGTATTAGCTCTAGAATTACTATGGTTATCCGAGTAGTAAGGTACCATCAAAGAAACTATACCTGATTTAACGAGCCATTCGTAGTTTCACCGTTTGAAGTAAGTTCATACTTAGACATGCATGGCTTAATCTTTGAGACAAACATATGACTACTGGTAGGATCAACCAGGTAATGCCATCCACACCCTTGTGGTGGGCACCATCATCCTTCCTTACTCGAAAGGCATGACAGACCCTCCATGCACCAATTTCGCATAGCATCTTTCGCGGGCACCGGTCCCTGGTTTACGCCTAGGAAACGCGGCACCGCAACAGGTGATAAACGCAGCCTCGCTCTCAACCACGTACGTGCGAGTGTCGAGGGCATCGCACAAGTGCATAGCTTACTGCCCGCACCATCCAGCATTCACGCAAATGCCCAACATCAAGGTACGCCTATGGGTTCCGCCATCCCCTCGATACAATTACCGAACCTGAGAGCGCTACCTCAAAAATGCTTCTCCGTGAGAAAAAAGTTCCACGCAGGAAGCAGCACACGCCGCATCCACAAAGGCCACCTCAGGGGCCACCCACTGAAGAATGAGCCACGCGAATGTGCATGAAGGACAACAAAACCTCAGTGCTCCCGGTACCCTGACACGTGCACGTGAACTCGCATCTACCACCCGCGCGCTACTGAGCGGTCCGATCCGTGATCAGGAAGAGGAAACATGCACCCGATGCTACCCCATGGGGGCGTCAACATGCTCTACTACCTTAACCACACAAACCTAACACAGCCATTCACACGTGCTCAACCGCTATCGCATCAACAAAAATGAGAGATGCATCCCAGAATCACAAACCCAACTATCACCCAATGCCGATGGCGTCATTCACATCACAACGTAAGCCTGTGTCCTTGAATCCATGAAACGCTATTTTTGAGATGCTACAATCACGAAATGGTCACCCAAATTAATAAAGTTCTCGAATCGAAAACAATAGCAAGGCACCCACAAGTGCATGGAGAACAAGAGAGACCAAGTCGCTCTTCGTTTCTCGCCTCCTCCAGGTGAACTCGCCACTACCACCCATGCGCTATTAGGCAATCGAATCAATGAATAGGTAGACACAGCATGTGTTGAACAATACCCAGTGGGGGCATCCAGATGCTCTGCCACCTCGATCACACCAAATCAATGCTACCATTCACACGAAATCATTCGACATGGTTTCCGTATGGGATCGTTCAATCCCATACAGCCATCAGTCCCGGCTCCGATCTCGCAACTCTATAGAAACGAATTTTAGCGTTACCAAAATTCCTCGTCACATGACCAAGCAACAGAAAACTCCTTCGTGAAACCCAGGGACACAGCGTGCCGCAGCCAAGACAAGGGATTTTCGAGATATGGGCCTCAAACATCCCTCCGACTTCTCCTAACCCTTAAAGAACTTACGACCGTGTTCGAGCGTGCACTCAAACTTCGCAAGCTACTCCAAGGGAAGGCGCTACCTGAGTCCTTGAATCCATGAAAGGCTCTTTTCGATGAGCAATGACCATGAAACGGTCACCCAAATCAATAGAGTCCTCAAACCGCAACCAACAGCGAGGCACCCGCAAATGCATGTAGAACAAGAGAGAACAAGTCCCTCTTCATTTCTGCACTCAACAAGGTGAACTCGCCACTACCACCCATGCACTACTAGGCAATCAAATCGGTGAATAGGCATAGACGACATGCACTCGACGATACCCCGTGAGGGGGTCCCGACGCTCTGCCACCTCAACCACACCAAATCAATGCTACTATTCGCACGAAATCATTCAACATCGTTTCCAAATTGGATCCTTCACTCCCGTTGAGCCATCAGTGTCGGCTCCGATCTCGCAACTCTATAAAAACGAGTTTCAGGGTTACCCGAATTCCCCGTCAAGCAACTGAGCAATAGAAAACTCCTTCGTTAAACCCAAAGACACAGCGTGCCATAGCCAAGATAAGGGATTTTCGAGACATGGATCTCAAACATCCCTCCAACTTCTCCTAACCCTTAAAGAACTTACGACCGTGTTCAAGCATGCACTCAAAATTTGCAAGCTACTACAAGGGAAGGCACTACCTGTGTCCTTGAATCCACGAAAGCTCTTTTCGATGTGCTATGACCACGAGAAGGTCACCCGAATCAATAGAGTCCTCAAACTGAAACCAACAGCGTGGCATCCTCAAGTGCATGGAGAACAAAAGAGAACAAGTCCCTCTTCATTTCTCGACTCATCCAAGTGAACTCGCCACTACCACCCATGCGCTACTTGGCAATCGAATCGGTGAATAGGCAGAGATGACATGCACTCGACACTACCCCGTGGAGGCATCCAAATGATCTGCCACCTCAACCGCACCAAATCAACACTACCATTCGCATGAAATCATTCGACATCATTTCCACATGGGATCGTTAAATCCCGTAAAGCCATCAGTGCCGACTCCGATCTCGCAACTCTATAGAAACGAATTTCAGCGTTACCCGAATTCCCCATCAAGCGACCAAGCAATAGAAAACTCCTTCGTGAAAACCAGAGACACAGCATGCCACAACCAAGACAAGGGATTTTCGAGACATGGGCCTCAAACATCCCTCCGACTTTTCCTAACCCTTAAAGAACTTACGACCGTGTTCGAGCGTGCGCTAAAACTTTGCAAGCTACTCCAAGAGAAGGCGCTACCTATGTTCTTGAGTCCATGAAAGGCTCTTTTGGTTGTGCTATGACCACGAGACAGTCACCTAAATCAATAGAGTCCTCAAACTGAAACCAACAACAAGTCACCCTCAAGTGCATGGAGAACAAAAGAGAACAAGTCCCTCATCGTTTCTCGACTCGTCTAGGTGAACTTGCCACTACCACCCATGCGCTACTAGGTAATCGAATCGGTGAATAGGTAGAGAAGACATGCACTAGACGTTACCCCGTGGGGTCGTCCAAACGCTCTGCCTCCTCGACCACACCAAATCAATGCTACTGTTCGCACGAAATCATTCGACATCGTTTCTACATGGGATCATTCAATCCCATAAATCCATCAGTGTCGGCTCAGATCTCACAACTCTATAGAAACAAGTTTCAGGGTTACCCGAATTCCACGTCACGCGACCGAGCAACAGAAAACTCCTTCGTGAAACACAAAGACACAGCGTGCCGTAGCCAAGACAAGGGATTTTCGAGACATGGGCCTCAAATATCCCTCCTACTTCTCCTAACCCTTAAAGAACTTACAACCATGTTCGAGTGTGCGCTCAAACTTCGTAAGCTACTCCAAGGGAAGGCGCTACCTGTGTCCTTGAGACCACAAAAGGTTCTTTTCATTGTGCTACGACCTCGAGACGGTCACTCGAATCAATAGAGTCCTCAAACTGAAACCAACAACGAGGCACCCTCAAGTGCATGGAGAACAAAAGAGAAAAAATCCCTCATCGTTTCTCGACTCATCCAGGTGAACTCGCCACTACCACCCATGCACTACTAGGCAATCGAATCGACGAATAGGCAGAGACGACATGCGCTCGACGCTACCTGGTGGGGGCGTCCAGATGCTCTGCCACCTCGACCACACTAAATCAACGCTACCATTCGCACGAAATCATTCGACATCATTTCCAAATTGGATCCTTCACTCCCGTTGAGCCATCAGTGTCGGCTCCGATCTCGCAACTCTATAGAAACAAGTTTCAAGGTTACCCGAATTCCCCGTCAAGCGACAGAGCAATAGAAAACTCCTTCGTTAAACCCAAAGACACAGCGTGCCATAGCCAAGACAAGGGATTTTCAAGACATGGGCCTCAAACATCCCTCTGACTTCTCCTAACCCTTAAAGAACTTACGACCGTGTTCGAGCGTGCGCTCAAACTTCGCAAGCTACTCGAAGGGAAGGTGCTACTTGTGTCCTTGAATCCTCGAAAGCTCTTTTCGATGTGCTACGACCACAAAATGGTCAACTGAATCAATAGAGTGCTCAAACCGCAACCAACAGCGAGGCACCCGCAAGTGCATGAAGAATAAGAGAGAACAAGTCCCTCTTCATTTCTCGACTCGTCCAGGTGAACTCGCCACTACCACCCATGCGCTACTAGGCAATCGAATCGGTGAATGGGTAGAGAAAACATGCACTCGACACTACCCCGTGGGGGCGTCCAAATGCTCTGCCTCCATGACCACACCAAATCAATGCTACCGTTCGCACGAAATCATTTGACATCATTTCCGCACAGGATCGTTCAATCCTGTAAAGCCATCAGGGACGACTCCGCTCTCACAGCTCTATAGAAACGAGTTTCAAGGTTACCTGAATTCCATGTCACACGACCGAGCAACAGAAAAATCCTTTGTGAAACACAGAGACACAGCATGCCGTAGCCAAGACATGGGCCTCAAACATCCCTCCGACTTCTCCTAACCCTTAAAGGACTTACGACCGTGTTCGAGCGTGCACTCAAACTTTGCAAGCTACTCCAAGGGAAGGCGCTACCTGTGTCCTTGAGTCCATGAAAGGCTCTTTTCGTTGTGCTATGACCATGAGACGGTCACCTGAATCAATAGAGTCCTCAAACCGAAACCAACAACGAGGCACCCTCAAGTGCATGGAGAATAAAAGAGAACAAGTCCCTCATCGTTTCTCGACTCGTCCAGGTGACCTCGCCACTACCACCCATGCACTACTAGGCAATCGAATCGGTGAATAGGCAGAGACAACATGCGCTCGACGCTACCCCATGGGGGCGTCCAAACGCTATGCCTCCTTGACCGCACCAAATCAATGCTATCGTTCGAACAAAATCATTCGACATCATTTCCACATGGGATCGTTCAATCCCGTAAAGCCATCAGTGTCGGCTCCGATCTCACAACTCTATAGAAACGAGCTTCAAGGTTACTCGAATTCCCCGTAAAGCAACTGAGCAATAGAAAACTCCTTCGTGAAACACAGAGACACAGCGTGCCGCAGCCAGGACAAGGGATTTTCGAGACATGGACCTCAAAACATCCCTTTGACTTCTCCTAACCCTTAAAGAACTTACGACCGTGTTTGAGCGTGCGCTCAAACTTCGCAAGCTACTCCAAGGGAAGGCGCTACCTGTGTCCTTGAGTCCAAGAAAGGCTCTTTTCGTTGTGCTACGATCACGAGACGGTCACCTAAATAAATAGAGTCCTCAAACTGAAACCAACAACGAGGCACCCTCAAGTGCATGGAGAACAAAAGAGAACAAGTCCCTCATCGTTTCTTGACTCGTCCAGGTGAACTTGCCACTACTACCCATGCGCTACTAGGCAATCGAATCGGTGAATAGGCAGAGATGACATGCGCTCGACGCTACCCCGTGGGGACGTCCAAACGCTATGCCTCCTCGACCGCACCAAATCAACGCTATCATTTGAATGAAATCATTCGACATTGTTTCCACATGGGATCGTTCAATCTCGTAAAGCCATCAGTGCCAGCTCTGATCTCGCAACTCTATAGAAACGAGCTTCAGGGTTACCCGAATTCCCCGTCAAGTGACTGAACAATAGAAAACTCCTTTGTGAAACTCAGAGACACAGCGTGTCGTAGCCAGGACAAGTGATTTTTGAGACATGGACCTCAAAACATCCCTCCGACTTCTCCTAACCCTTAAAGAACTTACGACCATGTTCGAGCGTATGCTCAAACTTCGCAAGCTACTCCAAGGGAAGGCGCTACTTGTGTCCTTGAGTCCACGAAAGGCTCTTTTCATTGTGCTATGACCACGAGACGGTCACCCGAATCAATAGAGTCCTCAAACCGAAACCAACAACGAGGCACCCTCAAGTGCATGGAGAACAAAAGAGAACAAGTCCCTCATCGTTTCTCGACTTGTCCAGGTGAACTCACCACTACCACCCATGCGCTACTAGGCAATCAAATCGATGAATAGGCAGAGATGACATGCGCTCGACGCTACCCTGTGGGGGCGTCTAGACGCTCTGCCACCTTGACCGCACCAAATCAACGCTACCGTTCGCACGAAATCATTCGACATCATTTTCGCATGGGATCGTTAAATCCCGTAAAACCATCAGTGCTGGCTCCGATCTCGCAACTCTATAGAAACGAATTTCAGTGTTATCCAAATTCCCCGTCAAGCGACCAAGCAACAAAAAACTCCTTCGTGAAACCCAGAGACATAGCGTGCCACAGCCAAGACAAGGGATTTTCGAGACATGGGCCTCAAACATCCCTCCGACTTCTCCTAACCCTTAAAGAACTTACGACCATTTTCGAGCGTGCGCTCAAACTTCGCAAGCTACTCCAAGGGAAGGCGCTACCTATGTCCTTGAGTCCACGAAAGGCTCTTTTCGTTGTGCTACGACCACGAGATGGTCACCTGAATCAATAGAGTCCTCAAACCGAAACCAACAACGAGGCACCCTCAAGTGCATGGAGAACAAAAGAGAACAAGTCCCTCATCGTTTCTCGACTCGTCCAGGTGAACTCGCCACTACCACCCATGCACTACTAGGCAATCGAATCGGTGAATAGGCAGAGATGACATGCACTCAACGCTACCCCGTGGGGACGTCCAAACGCTATGCCTCCTTGACCACACCAAATCAATGCTACCGTTCGCATGAAATCATTCGACATCATTTCCGCATGGGATCGTTCAATCCCGTAAAGCCATCAGTGTCGGCTCCGATCTCGCAACTCTATAGAAACGAGCTTCAGGGTTACCCGAATTCCCCGTCAAGCGATCGAGCAACAGAAAACTCCTTCATGAAACACAGAGACACAGCGTGCTGCAGCCAGGACAAGGGATTTTCGAGACATGGACCTCAAAACATCCCTCCAACTTATCCTAACCCTTAAAGAACTTACGATTGTGTTCGAGCGTGCGCTCAAAATTCGCAAGATACTCCAAGGGAAGGCACTACCTGTGTCCTTGAGTCCACAAAAGGCTCTTTTCGTTGTGCTACAACCACGAGACGGTCACCCGAATCAATAGAGTCCTCAAATAGAAACCAACAACGAGGCACCCTCTAGTGCATGGAGAACAAAAGAGAACAAGTCCCTCATCGTTTCTCGACTCGTCCAGGTGAACTCGCCACTACCACCCATGCGCTACTTGGCAATCGAATCGGTGAATAGGCAGAGATAACATGCACTTGACGCTACCCCGTGGGGGCATCCAAACGCTCTGCCTCCTCGACTGCACCAAATCAACGCTACCGTTCGAACGAAATCATTCGACATTGTTTCCGCATGGGATCATTAAATCCAAGGGAAGGTGCTAGAATTTTCAAGAGATTCTTTGGATATATATATATGTGTGTGACAAGTGGAGCAAGGTTTACTAAAAATTATATAATATAGTATCAATGATGAAAAAATTTAAAAATTAAATACATATATAAATTGGGGCCAAAATAACATTACAACTCTCTATCACTTTGGAAATTTCCAATATTTTATTAAAATAGACTCTTTTTATATAATAAAAACAAAAAATTATTATCTTTTACTCTAAAAGCCAACATGATTATCATTTAGTTTTGTAAATAGTATTTTAAAAATTGATTACATTACATTTTAATTAGACAAAATTTCTATTTAACGAATTAATAGCAGATTATAATGATTTTAAAAAAAATGTTTTCTTCTTATCATAAAATCTTCTTTTATACAAGTTTAACTTTATACAAGCCCTACCAAATTACCATAAAATGCAAACATTTTAAGGATTTAAATTTAGCGTTGTGATTTGTTTTGTACATTGTCACATTTTCAACATTATAATTCTTTTCGTGGATCATGTTGAATATATGTCTTGGGATGTACCTATAACCATATTATTTTTGATTTCACACTCCTCATTCTTATACTATGATTTACACATGGATTATGTTGTTCTCATCATTGTATTTGTTATAATAAAGGAAATAAAATATTCATAATTTCTATACATTATCAATGCAGCATTCTTCAAATGATTAGATAATGTGACTTATCCTATGCAAGTCATAGATTTGATTTTGATAGCTACTTCAATTTTGGCAAGTGTATAGATCATATTTTGAGGATTTCTTAAATTATGTTTCTTTAACATCTACTTGTTAAAGGCAGACCAAATCTACTACCATGATTAGACTTAGAATTTGCCAAAAGAAATGACCAAGTTCCTTTCTTTCCTACTTTACTTAGCTCTCATCAGATGTTATTACAAGCTTTACAACTCCATGTTGAGGTGACCTCTATTTTATTATTATAAATACCCCAAGTTAAACTCTTGAAGATTCCTTTAAGAAACATTATTATGATTATAATTTATCCTTTCATTAAGGATATTATAATAATAATTAAAATGAGTATGTAACAAACTATCCTCCTTAGCTTTTGTTCATCCTTGAACAAATCCACATAAGTGTTTTTCTTCATTCTCTGTTTTTTATTTCTTCTTTTAAATGAGTTTTAAATTTAAGACTTTCCCAATTATTCTCATATCAATAACTTAAATTACTTCTTCTCATAATAACAAAAGGTCAATTAAATGTTTACTAACTACCAATCATAAGTCCTAAGCAAAGTTACACTATGGATATCTTGTGTTTTCCAGTTACCCAAGTGAAAGTAGGATAAATCTTTATTTATGCCTTGTATTACTTCAAAATATTTACTTAACTAATTTTTAGAAATATAAATTAAATAAAGAAATAAAAATAATGAAAACAAGAAAGTAAATAAGTGTTTAGAAGCTTCCTATTCTTTATCTTCTTTTGGAAACCAAGAAATGTAATTGTAGTTAAGCCATGATGCAAAAATGATTGAATAGTCTTAGTTTGAATTCTAATACATGATCTTGCTCTTTAACTTCTTCATTAGGAGCCAACTCTAATAATTCTTTAACTTGAAAAATTAATCATCATACCAAATTTAATCCATGGTTCCAAAAAAAAGGATGTTAATCCATCTTTAATAATCATGACATTGAAATTAGTGAGTTGAGGCTTTAAATGAATAGCATTCATAAGCATCATTTACTTTTGAATTCAAAAATTAGACTTATCTGTGATTGATTTGGAGTAGGCAAAATATACACTAGTTAATGGCATGATATGATGAATTAATATAAATGTATTTTCTTAAATATGACTCCTCACCTACATAGCCTTTCACACATCTAAATTTTAGAAGTTAGTGAAAATAAATTTTTTCTTTTACATTGAAATCTTCAAAGAAAATGAATGATTCTAGGTCAAAACTACTACAAGATAGAAATGGATTATTCTTCAATTTTTCATTAATCTCATTAATTAAATAAGATACTTGACAAAGTATAACATTTGAAGATGTTGTATTAGGGATCAAATATGTATTAACTACATATATACACTTTCCTCATGATTACATCTTTTATACTACTATCAAGGTAAAATGATTTCCTTGAATGTTGATCATTCTTTCTTTCTCATAGCTCAAAGTTCTAAAATTTTAGAAATCATATCTTCTAACTTTCATTTAATTATTTCTATTAACTTAAACATGGTTTCTATATAAAATATCATATAATCATCTATGTTATGATTTCTATAGTAGGTTAGTGTATATGGTTCAAAGAAGGAACCATCATAAGAACCTTTTTTCTTATAAATGCTTTCATATCCCATCTTTCTTAGATCAAGTTAAAATTTTAGAGAATTTTCCATGGTATAATTTCTTATAAAAAATTAATATTAAAATTTTTAATTTTGTAAGGATACATGGGTGTCAATACTCATGTTAATCCCAAGCCCAAGGTACACATGTAGGATGTTCTCTTTTGCTACATAAAGTCCTCATAAGAACATTATATGTTGGTGTCTTCATACATATTATTGAATTCTATCCTCACTCGTTCTTCCTCATGGATATCATATGTCTTGTTGGAATAAGATTATGATTATTCATGTTAACTGAAAATCTGTAGAATAATTTTATTACCTATTGCATTTGATGTAAAAATTTTATTCTCCTACTAGTTCTACAATTGGTCTTTTAAGTACTTGATTCCTTGGATAACTATGTAGCTTCATTCTTTAAAATTTTGCTAGCATTTATTACCCCCTTAGGACATTAACTTCAGTAGTATAGAAGATTATAAACTAGGTTCCATCATGTCTAAGGATTAGAGTTAAGTTTCATGGGACTAGAAGAATATACATTTATCTTCCTAGTTGTAGGTTCCTAAGGCCAATTAGATGTGAATTTTATCCTTGTTAAAATTAATGTGGTTTTCTAATTTTTGAGATCTTATATGATCATTAAGATCAAAAATAGTTAGAAATAACTATTTATTTGCTAAAAATGCATTCCTAACTCTAATGTTATGGTAATTTTAATTCCAAGGTTATTAAATAGAAAGGTCAAAATGCCCTTCAAAGTTATTTAATTTTTTTAAAACTTTGAAGGGCATTTTGACCTTTCTATTTTAACCCTTCCATTAATTTGTTTACATATTCATGTCCTATACTATAATTATACATCTTATTTCATGTACTAAAAATCATAACTTTTATTCTTTGGACATTCATTTTCATTCCTAAATATTAATAAATGCTATTAAGAGTATTAAGGATTTTTTATAATGCTTCCATTAAATTCAAAATTAAGGCAACGTCATCAACCTACAATAAGAGTTTGACATGACTCCTTATAATTGTAATTACAAAATAAGTTGGTATTTTATATATCTAATCTTTGAATTCATCAATAAAATGACCAAATAAAGTACAAGAAAGGGGACATTCTTATTTAACATCAATAAAACTATTAAATAATATTCTCTCTTGCCAATTTATATACTAAATGCATACCTCTTTGTAAATGTTTTTAGATAGTTAATAACAGTATTTTAAAAACTTCTATATTTTCAAAGTACCTCCATAACTTTCCTCAAATGACATAATCATAGTCCTTAGAAAATTCTATAAAGTAGATAAAATTTTTCATTTCTAGCCATTTTTCTCTATCAGTAAGATATGTTAAATTGATAAGATGATTTATAGTAGAATGTTGTTACCTTAATCCGAACTAGAAAATTACACATATATGATTTACCTTAGTTCATCTTCTAGGCATAAATTTTAGAAATGTCTACTCACATGTACAACCTTATGTTCTAAAACTTGGGTGAAGAAAATTAATTATTAATAGGAAAAAAGATTTAAAATAGACTATTGTATCTCAATAACATAATCTAGATACACCCTAAGACATATAGTCTAACTAAAACTTTATAACTTAGCATTGTTGGTTAGAATTAAATCTATAATTTAGAGATTTAAATAAAAGAGTCTTACCGCTATGCTAATACCTCATTGTTATCAAGATTCACTAAAAAATGATTGTATAACTTTTGAATAGTGTTCAATTCATTAGTTAATGTTAATTTTACATTAATAATATTTATCACTAATTAACAATGAGGTGTTAGCATAGTGGTAATGGTCTTGGCCTAGTAATCTCAAGTCATAGCTTTTATTCAACAAGGTAGGATTGAGTTTTAAATTAAAATAGTTATATGAAAGGAATTCTATAAGTAGCCTAATAAATCAAAGGGATTTCAATGAACATAAATAGGAATTTCAATTTCATTTTTAGTTTTAATCTTTAAGTTAATAGTATTTTTGAAATATAAGAAAAAAAATTCCTTATGAGCTATCTTTTCAAACTAATTAACACTTCCTCTAGTATAAGTAAAAATATTCATGAAAGCTTCTATCTTCTCTGGATCCTTTACTACCATTTATTCATTTTTATCATTGACATTAACTTGATTTTTTGTATTTGTAACTTCATATTATTTTTTTCTATCTTTAATTTTAACATGTTTTTTTCTTTTCTTCTAAATATTTTTTTCTTAAGTTAAAAAGAACAAGCATTAAATACATACCTTTCTTGATGTTAAAACATTCAAGAATTAGGAAGATTATAATATATAATTAGTTGAACATAAGTATTTCCACCTACTTGTAATACCAATTTCTTTTTATGATTAAGAAGATTAATTTCAATGAAAAAATATCTATAAAAATCTAACACTATAGAAATAGATTTCATGTTCTTAATGAGACAAAAAAGATTAAAAATTTTCTCCTCAGCTTTTTGAAACATCAATGAAAGATTAAATAGATTAATTATATATAGAATTTTAAAATATTATTCATATTAAATATCAAAAACTAAAGCTTAGCTAGGAATGATTAACATTGCATACTTATATATAAATGATGTTATATTTAAGGCATGTAGCAACATCAAAGCATTTCTTAGCTCAAGAAGCAAAAAATATTTAATAATAATACTCGAGAAGAAGGATTTGAATATTATGTTTTTACATCACACTATACAACTAGAAAGTAAAACTTCAATTATGAAGCAGAAAATCCAAAATTTGAATGAACATATATTGTTATATAAGATCAAGAACTAGTAACTCATATGTATCATCATGAAGAAAAAAAACATGTATCTTAGTTACATTAACAATAGTATACGTACTTATCTTAAACTTTTACTTACTAGCTTATAAATATAAATTCTTGAAATTAATAAAAAATTTTGCATTAATAGAAAAAGAAAAAGTTTTGATATCAATTGAAGAAATTAAAGGCACTTTAGAATCTTGTATAGAAGAATTTTAAAAATATCAAATTCACTAAAAAAATCAAGAGGAGAAAAATTAGATTCATATAAAAATAAATTAGATCCATGAAATAAAAATATTTAAAAATAAAGACATGGTAAAACCATAATTGGATAATTACATATAAATAATAAATATTCTAATGAATATGTTGACATCTACATGACTAACCATAGAGGAAGAGATATATGATAGATTTAGATGAAGAGGAAGACATTCAGATAGAGGAAGAGGTAGATGAAATTAATCTAGAAGACAAAGGTAGGGCTAAGATTCAGTGCCATATTGCAACTTCTACAAAAGAAAAGGTCATATCATTGCCCAATGCTAGAATAAAATAATTTTTGAAATAATACATGGACACATTTCACAAATAGAACAAGATACATCCTCATCATGTCAAAAGGACACTCAAGAATAAGAGCCAAGTAATTATGTATCCTTAAATTCAATTAAAGAAATAAAGATTCTTATATTGTAGATAGTAGATGCTCAAGCACATGACACCCTACAAAAATTATCTTTTAAATTGCAAAGTAAACAATATTCTTATCAACATCAACATTAGACATGATAAATAGTTAGTCATAAAAGAAATAGAAGATTCTATATGTAAATTAAACAATGGGCAAAAATTTACCATTTCCAATGTGTATTATGTTCCTAATTTTTTTGACCCTCTCATCTCTATTGGATAATTCTCTAAGGAGGAAATAGTGTTACTTTTAAGAGAAATGTATGCATTATCAATGAACCCAATGATAATGAAATCACAAAAATCAAGGACTTGAATCATAGAATATATTACCTTGAATGCAACTATCTCATGAAAAAAGTAGATATCATAAGCAATCATACTACTCAAGAAAATCATGTCCTCACAATAGAAGCCAATCAAATTCCATATAAAGATGTAATCAAGAAAAAGGATAATAAGGATCTCAACAAGTCCAAACTTTGTCATGAAAAGCTTTCTCACATCTCCTATCATTAAATTGAAAGAATGATTAAACAGTAAAAAGATACAAGAATAACAATTTTAGATATTCCTCAAGACAAATCTAAGACTTGCATATAGAAAAAGAAAACTAATTCTTTTCATAAATCTTACATGATAAAGAAGGAAAAACCATTGGATCTTTTACACATGGATCTTGTTAGTCATACATCCATTGTTTCAATAGGAGCAACAAATTATTTCATGGTCATAGGAGAGGACTACTCAAGATACACTTGGACATACAATTTGAAGCAAGAGCATGAATCCATCAAATACTTTGAAACTTTTCACACACTAATTAAAAACTCCATGAATATCAACATTAAGATCATCAAATTAGATAAAGGATGTGTATTCATAAATAAAGAATTTGATAAGTTCTGTAAACATAATGGTAACTTTCATGAGACCACATATTAATATATCTTGTAATTAGATGAAGTAGCTAAAAGAAATATTAGAACAACACAATGCATGGTAAGATGAAGTAAGTTCACCTCACAAATAAATCACCTTCAATGCACTAAATCCAGATATTATGCAAAGACAAAATCAATTACTAGTAAATGCGAAAACTATCTATGTTCAATTAATTTATCAAAATATTACAATATGATTCACACAATCCACAAGGATCCAAAAACATATCACACTCAAACGATATTGCAGAGCATGAGTCTCTACAACCACACAATGGTTGTTCTCAATGTATGACACAAATAATAGAAACCTCTCCCATAACTTGGGACTGATATCACAACTCACAAGTGAGATACAAGAGAATAGAACACTATTGATACATTTTTGGCCATTTCATGGAGTAGACTTTATAATTTTATAGCATTAAAAGTAAATTATTATCGAAAAGAAAGAAGAGCTTAAGACTAAAAGGAGATGCCATGCTAAAAGAAGAGAGGGTTTCTAAGCTAAAGACCTATGGAGGTATTAAAGCTTAAATAATGGTTTATGTTTCTTGAAGTATTTTTAGATGATCATGTAATAAGCTTGAAAAGATATTTGGAATAATAGCTTTTGTGGATTATAAAATCTAGTTGAACAAACAAGCTTAACTTGTTATGTTAAAACAAAAGCTTCAGATCTAGTTCATTTTTTGCTTTAGCACATAAGATATTCTTTAATTAAAGAACTAAAATTTCAAAAGCAACAAGATGAACTATGGTAAGGCTATTAGAAGTAGAAACTATTTTACCCATGGAAAATCCTATAAGAAACAAGCTTCATTGCACTGAATTTACACCTAATGCCCCCATTAGCTATAGTTTATTTCACTTTTAGTTCCATCATTAGCTCCATACAATAAGGATATAGCATTATGAAGGTAGAGAAGGCTTAGAAAAGATATTTAAGCTCTAAAAAAAAGGAAAATAATCTTTATAAGCCATTATCAATGAATCCAACTTATGAGTGTCATGACGACAATGGCTTAAAGAACAGCTTAGTGCATATACATTGGCCTCACAAGCTATTTCAATCAAGCTTTGATATGGAAACTTTAGATAAATGATGGAAATTCTAAGATACAATATTATGTGTAATAAGGAGGAAAACCATATTGTAACCTTTGTTGGATTAGTTTGCTAACAAGCTTTGGATGTTCACAAATTCTCATCTAGATGAGATTCACCCAATTGGCTGCTTAAAAAGCACATGATCTTCTGATGTCACATCATCTTTCCACATTAATCTAGAGCCAATCATTTGTCAAAATTAAGCTATACAAGTATACCCTCCACATTAGCATGCTAAAAAGCCTATTCATAAGAATGCTTTTTGCTGTTATAAATCACTCTAACATGTGGCAAGTTGCCATGTCAGTATCAAGATTGAGCTTATTTTTTATCTAGATAAGTTTTTTAGCTTCTGTCATGTCACCATAATGTCAGCAAGCTACTACATCAGCTTCTAGAGGTGGCTCATAAGGGCAATTACTAGCTCAATGAATTCATTCTCCAACATCATCATATGCCATGTTAACATTGAAACACCGTGAAAATTACGGGTCGGCCTCAGGCGAAGATTCGTAGTTTGAGCAGGAGCGCGCCTCAAATTTGTCTAAGGACAAGTTTACGCTCCATCATGCACGGCAGCGTGGTGAGCGTAATAAGCTCCGAAGACAGGTAAATTTGTCTAAGGACAAGTTTACGCTCCATCACGCACGGCAGCGTGGTGAGCGTAATAAGCTCCGAAGACAGGTAAATTTGT
>MNCI01003573.1:1431227-1453604 GCA_015680685.1 Gnetum montanum | reverse complement strand
CTTTGGAAGCTATTTTGTTCTCATATTTTCCTACCTATTACTTTTATTCTCTACTACTTTAGGATTCATGTGAGTAGAAAGCTTGTTTTTGGTCTTTCTTAAAATCCAATTTATCAAGGGCTCCAACATGGAAAACAAGCTTATTAATGGTGAGGATTTTGAGATTTCTTATTTCAATGAGAATCAAAATAATAGGCTTGTGCTTGGAATAATTAAAGAAAATTTTAATGATAGTTTTAACATTTTCTTCTCATTATAACTAGCTTGAAATGCATCTAGGTCTCTAATGATATTGTACATTCTCTCATAGAAGGAATCATGAGACTAACCTCTTAACATGTAAAATTTCTTAAACTCAATTCTTATCTTTAATTTATTCACTTGCATTACTTGACTTATGCCATGATATTCTTGCACAATTGTATTCCAATAGGCCTTAACATTTTCCTTGTTAATTATCTTGTTCTAAATGCTTTCACTCTAAGAGATCCACATGATAATGTTCATCAATGTATTCTTATTGTTATCTTTATTCTTATTTCTTAGTTGAGCTTGGAAGAGTAGTGATGTATCAATTTATTGAATTTATTCTCCACCACTTCTAAGCATTCTTTGAGCTCAAACATTCTTCTCATTAGCATGCTTTAATAGATGAAACCATTCTTTCATTAAATATGATGAAATAATTGGGAACTTCTTTTAACATCCTTGTACCTTAACAAAAATCTTTGATACTAGATATCAAAAATGATGGTAGAATAAGATCTCTTTTTTCTCTCTAAATTTTTTTTCTATCTTTAATTTACCAAAAAATTAATCATGATGAAGATTAGAAGTGATGGTTTACTCATGGTATTATAAATCATGGATCATGATTAGGTTGTGGTCTAAGACCATAGATTATGACTTCTTGATTGGCCAAGAAACCCATTATTCAACTTGAAATTTTATTTTAGACTTGAAAACATAAGGAATTTACAAAATGAAACAATGGAGAATGATATCCAAGAAAGATATTCTTCTTCTTCTTTTCTTGAATGATAGTGGAGATGATAAGAAATTATAACAAGGATGAAATTGATGAAATAAATGAGAAATTGAAATGCAATTAAAATAGATAAAATATCTAAGTTAATGTTATGAACATAAACACTTCTCTTCTTCAATTCTTTAAGCTTTAATCTTACATCAATGAAGATTCTTAGAATTCCTTATGTTTAAGAGAGTTTGTACATGGAATAAATACAAATTTGAGGAGGTTCTTAGTATCATAGTGAACTCTAACCATGTTGAAAATGACCCACTCAATCATCAAATAAATTACAAGGAGAGGCAACTTGTAATCCTAACTCATGTGAATGTGCCATTGATGTACTTCATGTGATCCCAACATAAGAGGAATGAGCACATGGAACCTTGAATGGCTTGAATGATGAGATTCATGACATGTATCTTTGAAATATCTATATTTGACCTTACTTTGAGTTCCTCTTTCTTTCTATTATGAAATAAAAAATTGTGTCATTTAACACATTACATAAAAACATGAAGACATGGATCTATATACTACATGACTTAATCGCACCATGGAATATAAATCTAACTCCTACAATGACATAGAAAATAAAATTAACATGAAGGCTTGAAAGTAGCTCCAAATCACTTGAAACATTGAAAAATATCAAATTTGGAGTAGAGTTCATACCCACTAATGCTTATATTGGTTTAGATTGACCAATAGGTCTACTAGCCTCTCATATAGATGTCAAAACTTCTCTGAAGAATGGTATCTTACATGGATTATATTCAAAGGCACTAGAACTATTATTCATTTGTATGTTAACAATCCTAATTACATTCTTCTATCGTGATTATGATGGTATCTCACCCTACATTAGTGATGTTGACAATGGTGGAAGAGGAGTATGTCATGATTTTTGAGTAATGAAAAATCTTCATCTTTCTTATTTTTTTATAGTTTCAAATAAATTAGATTCTAGAAGTTTAATTTATTGAAATAATTCTGGAAAAGCCAAAGAAAAATAGCTAAAATATCTTTGAAAAGCATACTTTATGCTAAAAGATAACATAAATAACAAAGAAAAGTTAGTTCCACATGAATAGGACTTCCAAATCCTCTTCACTCAAGCTATAAAAGGAGATAATCAGCCTCATTGTAAAGAAATAATTGATCATTAAGAATGTCAAGAGGAATGCAGTGAATATTTTCTTTCTCCTACCTTACACTAGTTACTATCCATTTGAGTTGCTACCATAGTTTTCATATTTCAAGTGCTCCTAGTTTTAACATTCTTATTACAATCATTTTATTATAATTAATCTCTGATCATAAATGTTTTAGTCCCATTTTTAAAATTTTTCTCATAATGAATTCTTACATTCCAACAAATACTCACAAGTTTTCTTATAATTCTTAAAAGTATTTCTCACAATTTTTCTCAGTGTTTTAAGATGAAAGAGATCATTTTGTGGATTCCAAGAGATGCTAAATTTTAATTTTATTGCATGTTTTAAGTTTTGTATTCTTATCTTGAATTAGGATATGAATTTTTTAGTTACAATTATTTATATAAATGTTTCATCAAGAATGTAGGCTTCAAATCTCATTTAATTCATAAATTTTATCACACTTTTTTCTCCACCAAGTAGATCTAGAATTATGAAGTACTCTTTTACTAGTTTGGGATATTGTATGACATTAAATTAAGGGTAATTTAGATCATCTTAAGACCCTCTCTAAGTTATGTAATTATTTTTAACTAAGCCTTTAATATCAAGAATGTTTCAACTTCTATTCATTTCTAGATACATTATGTAGATCTAGATATTTTATCAAATTTTTTATGTCCAATCAATGATGAATTTCATGCTATGTAGCCTTCCCTCTCTTCATGAAGATGTAATCATTAAATTTGATTATAGAAGCCTTCAAATCTACCTTACATGGTTCTATTTCTAGAGTGTTAATACAAATCTAAGTTTCCTTCATTCCAATGGGCTTAATTAAATTTGGATTTGTCAAGGAATATGTGTGTTTGTTAAAAATTCTTATAATAATTTGAGCTATTGATTCATATTGTACCTAGTAATATGGGACAATATAGATCTATATCTAAATTACCTAGGGATTATCATTTTTGATATCACTCCAAAAACTTCTCATGATATAATTCAATTATATCAATTTCTATCATGACTAGTAATTATTAAGATATGTTAACTTTTAAAATAGTATAGGAACATATTGATTAAATTGATTTTTCAATGATTGACAAGAAGAAAAACATCAAATTTAATTACCTCAATTGATATTGGGTAATTAGCATATATAACATACAAAGTTACATCATCTCATAGAAAGTAGATTCTATCAATGAAAAGTGAAAAGGAAGGATTCCCAATTTATAGTATCCACCAATCTATGTATACTACACTTGCAATATGTCTAGATCTAAATTTATAATCATTTATTCATCCTTATCTAAGAATACTTACCATCTTTCATCAAAATACCTTCTATTATGCCCATTCTGACAAATTGTGTGAATATTAAGAATGCATTGAATATTGTTAAGAAGAACAGAAAGATGATTTAGCACATGGAGTGATAGGTTTGTGGTACTTTGATAGGTAATTAAAATAGAAACTAGAAAATGCATTTTGTAACTTGTAATCTTCACCATCCAACATGAGGCAAGATTTTATTATAAATGTAAGGTTTATGATCCTTGAGCTATAATCTTGCATTCTTTAACTTGTTGTGGTTGGAAAATTCCTCATAAGTTGCTACTACCTAACTTTCAAAGTGAAAAAAGCAATGTAATGTCTATATTCAGGCTTGGGAAGGCTAAAAACGTCTTGGGGACTGCCAAATTTGACATTTTCATGGGGTTTTGATGGGGGTATAGTCTTACTTATTCTAGAACCACGTAGAACTAGTGTTGGTGGTGTTGGGTATTCCATTTCCCAACAATTCCTAGTGTAGTTGTCACAAAATCCAATGTCGAAGTTGCAAGGCCAATGTTATAGTTGTTGGGTTTTCCATTTTCCCATCAATGGCTAGCATAGTCATGATAGTTTTCTAGTGGTGGTAGTATTGCCAATGTAGTCATCATGAATTTCTAACAATCTTCACATGACCAGCATAGTCATCACATTTTCAGCAAATTCCAACAATGCAAGCATAGTCCTCCAAGGCTAGCATAGTTGAGGTGAAGCCAACATAGTCACAAAATTCCATTTACTATTCTTAGTATGTGGATGGCTTTTGATGGCTTTGATGTATTAAAACTTGCAATAAATGGTTAACTATACTAGGATAATAGCCTACTACACTTGCAATTAACATCAATCAATCAGTAATCATGGAAAAACTTTGTAGCCTAAAATTAGCAATCTAACACCTATAAAACTCAAGCTTGAACAAAATATTGGGATTTTGAAACATATTGGCTTTGCAAAAATTATTGCGACCCATACCCCTGTAGCAACCTTGAGCATCAAAAATCCATTTAGCATTTTGTAAGAATTTCTGGAAGAGTTGGAATCTACTTCAGCACTAGAGACTCTCAGCATAGTCCCATTACCACCAAAGTCAAACACCATTGTGCACATTGTTAACATCCAAAAGTTGTAGATTTGAGTAAAAATTAGTAAGAGGCTTTTGATGATTGGGATTGGAAAGTACTTGGATCATGGTGTTTGTTTACAGAATACAACCTACTAGCTCCAACAAGCTTCAGGCTTCATCCAAGTTAGCTTCTTGTGCATTTGAGTGCACAATCTATACTTCTTAAACATTATACTTTTAGAATTTTTTCTATTTCAATAAATTTTTCACTTCATTTGTAGTGCAGATTCATTTTCAAGTTTAATTTTTTGCTTATTTATTTTCATTTAAATCTACAATTCCATTACTACTTCCATTCTTGCTTACATTTCTTAAGTTCCTAGGTGATCGACTAGACCATCCAGGGCATCCTGGATCCTATTTCATGGAGGTCCTTGGGATCCAAGGTTAGCCTATTGCACCTAGGATTCTTGGTTCTTCCAGTGAGCAAATTTTCTAAGTGCTATAGTTTCTAGCACTAGAAGGAGGGCATGAATCTTCATCAAAATTCTTAGTCCAAAAACATGTTCCAACATTTTTCAAAAACTTCTCCAACCTTTTCCAAATACCACACCTTTCACATTTTGAAATTAAGAACCTATAAACACTTAATAGTAAAACCAACATTGGTATCTAAATTCTTGCCCACAATATCTAGTGTAGTTATGTTTGGTGATTTTGATGTTTAATGCATTTTCATAGCAACTGCTAGATTCTTTGAATACAATGTAGTCAACCCCAAAACTTGCATTTAGAGTCTAAGACTAGCATAGATCCATCCTAAAATCCAAATACATATGTTGTGAAATTCTACAAGAGAAGCTAGCATGAATACTACCAAGACTCCAACATAGTCCTTGGAAAATCCAAAATTTTCACAATTAATTTCTTAAAACTAGCGTACACACCCTTCAGAGAAAAACATTTCCAGCTTAGTTTTACCAAGAAAAAATCCATTTCCACCACCTACCTTAGGGTAGTTGACTAGGAAACATAGTGGTCTACTACACACCATTTAAGGTAGACACTATTAGAAAAACCAATGTATTTGGTGGTACCAAATTTAAAATGATAATACTATTTTCCAAAGTGTAGTATATACCATTTTCATTATAGGAGCTATTTCAACCATTTTTTCCAATTATAACCAACTCTACCATTAAGCAATCCCACTTACTAAATGTTGTACTAAAAATAGTAAAAAATTCAAAACAACATATTTGACAATGCCTTTCAGTAAGTCCATAGTTTTGCCCATCCACATGACAAATGTGAGATCTAGTTAGGATGGAGTGAGGATCTATGATTCAAAAGAGCTTGCCATAGTCAAGTGTAGATAATTGCTTAGGCAGAGAGGGAAAATCCTAGGTTTTACTATGCTCAACAAAAAATATTACAACTATATCTACACTAATATCTAAGTTGGATTACTCCTTCCATGTGTGAAGGCCAAAGCTAAGCATGATTATGTGTTGATTCACCATAATGAGAAAGAGTATATACCCTCTTCCTATGACAAGATACCACTTACCAATGCTCAAGCGCATATAATTTCTCAATTGATTGAGATGGATGAATGGAGTGAGAAGCTTAGTTTTGAGGGCTAGCATGAAGAACATGATGAGTTCAAGGTAGATCCTAAACTAGATAATTTCATAGAGAGCCTATTCCAATGATCGATCCCTCAAACTACCACAACCACTTTGGCCTTTCCTATCTCTTCCATGGGATAGGCATCTCAATCATCATCTCCCTTATATTCTATGATTTTTGGAACTATATTAGTTATAGCAACATTCCAAGCATAAGTTGTGCCTTAAATAGGCTTCTTACTTTCTTCCATGTCTTTTTCCATGTAGCATTTGTTTGCACAACTCTCACCAATGGTTCTCACCATTTCTCATCCCTTCTTTGTGTAATTGGACCCCACAGAGGGACCACAAGTGACCTAGGGAACACATACACCATTTTTCCCCTATGTTCCTCAAGTATCATCATAAACATCCTTTTCATTGTTTAGTCCACCCATGGCCACTATAGCCCAACCTCTCTTTTCTATAGTGCAACCCATCATGAGGGCCACAAGCCTCTCAATTAATACCTCAACCATTCAGACAAATATCACAACCCATGGGAATACACCAAGGATTGGATCAAGCATTCTAGATGATTCAAGACTTAATGGAATAGTTACAAAAGCTCAAAGTCTCCAAAACATAGATTTTAAAAATAATGGACTTCTATTAGGATTATCCAATCAATAATGTTGTCCCACCAATAACTCTTTCACCATGCATTTTCATACCTCAATTTACTAACTATAACAATGAAGGAAATCCTAATTTTCACCTTATAACCTTTCATTCTAAGTTCCTATTACTGTAAGCCTAGCCACATACTATAATGCAAATTTGCCCTATGTCCCTTACTAGAAAAGCCTTGGACTGGTACCATATGTTACCAAGAGAATCCATGTCCTTGCTTGAAGACCAAATTTCACAACTTGTTAGCCATTTTAAGTAAAAATTGAAACCCAACATGACCCTTGACTAATTAATTAAGGTCATGCAAGGATCCCTTGAGCCAATATGAAAATTCATACAATTATGGAATGCTCTTCTTAACAAGATTCCAAAATCGATAGCCAAAACCCATCTTCTCACCATATTCAAGGGTATAGTTAATGATTTTATTAAGTCCAAACTATACTATCTAGACCCATGGTTACTCAGCCAATTCTTTTTCCAAGAAAAGAACATATAGGATGTAGCTGAGGCTAGCGATGATCCTACCTACATGGCATACAAGAACCAACACATCCAAAAGAATAAGGAGAATGGAAGGCAAAACAACATAGTCATGGCCACTATGGCCAAAGATAACAAGACCACATAGGGGTGTAAAATGAATGAACCCAAGGTTCCTACTACTAATAATCAACCATTGACATTGGGGGCCTATACAGCAACCACTATAAAGTCTAACTTTAACCAAAAAGACTGGTTGAAGTTTACTAGGTTACAATTGAAACCATTAGAACTCCTCAATGAATTGTTGAAGAAGGAAAGAATAAAATACAAACAAATGACTAAGAATTCCCATAAGAGGCATGGTATACTATGTGAGATAGTAAAAAACTTCAATCTTGCAAGCAAGGATGACCCACCAATGCATAAATGCTTCAAACTTAACCATTTCTACCACTATCATCAACTACTAGGTCATGATACCAACTTTTGTATAGAACTCAAGGATGACCTATCGAAGATGATAGAAAAATGTGAATTGATCCTCAATTCCTTGAACCAAATTAGGCTATAAAAACAATAAATGTAGATCTACAAGAACCCATTGAATGCTAAGAAAAACCCATACATTATAGTTGCATTCAATGTGAACAATAATGCTAGACCTGTGTGGGAGCTATTTATGATTCGAGTATCTCCTTACAATGATAGGAATCCTTTAACTTCAAAAAGTTCAAGGTACCATTTTTTTGTAAGGGTCTTGTCACCTATGCCTTTCAAGAAACCTTTTGTGATTAGTGTGTCTCCTCACATTAAAGCCAAAACCACCCCTACAACTAAAAAATGTCCTCCTGTAGTGGCCAACGCAACAACTTCTTTACAACCAAGCAATAATAACAAGAAATTCCTAATAAAACCATGTAAGAAGCCTATTTCGAAGGCTAAGAAAAATGATAACATATAGGCCAAGGCATGGCAGGAAGTGGGTTCACCAAATCCCACTCCCATCTCATCTATTCCAATGAGCTCTAATGCTCAAGTTGCTTTAACCAATCAACCATAGGAGGACCCCATGTCCTAGGGGAACGGAAAAGAAGTCAAAACACAACCATTGAAGCATGAAGTTCATATTTTGGGATGCATGGAGAAATTCAAGAATACTAAGAAAAAAATCCTACAACCAATGATAAGAACTTCCTCACTGTGATGGAATAGGTCAAGTATTATGTAAAACAAAAAGGCACCTCCCTTAGCCTATATGACCTTGTGATAACTTTCGTTGTACACCAATAAGCATTAGTAAAGATTTTGATCTCTATTCTTATTAGTGAATGATGAGTAGTGAGGTACCCCTACACCCAACCATATGAATCACAAGCATTGAAACAACCTAAAATTTCAAGGCACTCTTGCTTCACTAGGGTCTTGGAAATGAAGCAAACATTTCCACAAGTGTAGCCTCATGATAGTTTGGTAGGAAATGAATGCACTAAGTTTAGACTATTTAGTTTGACAAGTTTTCTACCTCCAGAGCTAATAGGCCTGATGGAATCTCTGACCTGCCCACCTGGATGTTTCACCCAGCTGATAGTCTATTCAGAGACCATGATTGGAATTGTCAACGGTGCTCGGGATGTGCAAAAATAGTTTAGCAAGTTTTCTAGTGAAGAAGTGTGCTATGCTACACTACACTATGTACCATAGTAGACCTCAGAAGATAGTTTCTCATGCAATCAAGTGCAAACTATTATAGAACAGGGTGCTACACTATGCAGCGTAGCATAGCGTAGCAAAGGCAAATCAGAAAGGCCTAGCTCACCAAGTGATTCCAATGAAGAAATTGTACTCAGCAAGCACTCTGGCCTCCAAAACCAATTTCCTTGTTCAACTTCAAGTCCTTTAGTGAGCTATCTTACTAGAAAGTGGTAGATTGAGCAAAAAAGTAGGATATGCCGGCTACTACACTGTGCTACGCTACATAGCATAGCAAAGTGTAGCGAATAGTTACGCTATGCTAATGTGCTTCACCTCTTTCTTGCATTTTTTGCACACTTGAGGCTAGCACTCAAAGTTTCAAGAACATGATTTTAGTGTAGTAGGTTCACAATCAACTTTACATATCCATGCAATACAGGCATGTCAGCATCTCATGGGTCTGGGACACGTGGCATTTAAACCGCATCTCTTGCTTACTGCTGGCCCTATAAATACCCTGACAAGCAATGCTCAAAGGGTTGGAAAATTTGGTTGGTGGGAAAAGTTTAGCAGTTGGAAAATTGAGAAATCCCCTAGTTGGAAAATTGGAAATTTGCTGGTAGATTTTAGCAATTGGCATTGTTTTCTTTGGCATTTGGCATTATCTTTTTTGCTTGTTGGCATTTTGTACTGTTGGTTTTGAAACTTGCACTCAAAAACATAGTTGAGGAATTTCAAGCGTTCCAATCATTCCTAGATGCTCTGTGTATCTTTGGCATTGCATGAATCATTATACATTTTCAAGTAGAGAAGAGAATTGAACCCATGACTTTGCAGTTGTTCATTTTCTCATCCTAGTTACTCTGTTATTTCTATATTGTCATCACTGTTCAGCATCATTTTCTTTATTATTATATTTATTAATCATTAGTTAGATCTCATGTATTTTGCACTTAAAACAACATTTACATAAGGTTAAGTTACATTGACTAAGTCGCTATCTAATTGACTAGACTGTTCAGGGCACCCCATTTCCATTTTTATCCAACACAGCCCTCACATGGATCCCAGGTTAAAACTATTCACCTGACAACCTCTTGGTCTTTTCAACCACCAATGTTTTTGGTTGCTATAGTTTTCTGGTGCTAGAAGGTGGGCTTTTGGTGCCTTTTCCATCTTTCACGGTACTCTGACATGTGTTCTGTACCTTGTCAAGCACTAGCATAAATGTGACATCCTTTTGCAGTTGTTTACGCATCGTGTGGTGTAGATCAATTGCTCTGATGGTTCCTCTAAAATCGTATAGGATAGAAAGCCTCTGATCGCTACTTGATGTCCTTGTTTCCCTTGTTTGTAAGCCTTTTTTACCCTTATGACAATGATTTCCTCAAGCACCGTAGTTACTACCTCTAACATTGAGGTTCCCCTTTCAGTTCAAGGCATCACAGGTGCCAAGCAGCCACCTAGCCTAGTGCTAGGGCCACGTCAATCTCTCAAGATCCAAAATCGAGCACATGAGGGCTTGGCTCAGCAATAAAAGCAATATAACTTTCTTTGCGCTAAATTTTAGGCAAATATACCCTTAGATGCACAAGAACTCAAGGACAAATGTAGCTTTGAGTTCACTTACTATAATGGGAAGGAATTTATTCCCACTCCTGGCATTTCCATTCCTTTGATAAAAATGCATCAGTGGCTCATAGATCAGCTGATAGTGGTCACTAGGTCTAGGGAGCCTTGAGACACGCTGTCTCAGCATGATGAGGTGTTTCAAGACAGGAAAGAGAAACTAGATTCCAAATCCAAGGGTGGGGGTCAAACTAATCCTACCACCATTCCTTCCACCCCATCTTTTTGGACAAACCTGCTCTCTACCGCCACTTCCTTTATGATCACATCCACATCGTCGCAACACGTAGTTTCATTAATAACGGGTAGCCATGCCATGCCCTTGGTGTATCAACATGCCTACTCCCCTGTCTCATTCTTAGTCACCACCCCCCAATCTATTTCACAATCCATCCCTGCATCACACTACGCACCAATCATGGCTACCTACCCTACATTCATGTCATACTTACATTGCAGTTGCATGCATTTTCCACATCCATTCCTGCATATACACCTGTTCCACCATCAACGATGGGCCTAGGCCCGTCCATATGGTGGACCCCATTCACTTCTCCTCCTGTTTCACAACCATTACAAATTTCCCACTACACTCACCAACAAATGTACTAGGTCTTTCAAATGATACAACCAAGCATGGGACTATGGTTTGCCCCATCGGCAACACAAATGGCCTATCCTATGGCATAGCCAGCAACTGCTACTCCAATAGGACCACCTTCTGGGTAGTGGACAACACAAGTAGCACCTACCAGTTCCTAAGAATTTCAGGCTAGAGTAGTTTTGTGACTACCATTAGTAGTGTGCTCATGATACAGATTACTGCCTGGCATTAAAGGATGACATCCAAAGAATGATTGATCAAGGGAAACTAGTTCTAGACAAAAGCAACCCAGTGCATCCCGAAAATCAATCTCTGCATGTCTATACAAATCCTCTTAATGCCAACAATGCTGGTTACATTATCAACACTATCGGCGTTGACATTAATCCCAAGCTGCCCCACTAATCGTTTGTGGTTCGTGTGCCTTAGCGTAGCTCACCAATACCACCAACAGCTAAGAAATATTTGTAGCAACTATTTGTCCTAAGAATTCCTTCCTAGACATCCACCCTTGCACTACTTGTAAGAAAAACTGCACCACTTCTGACCACATTAACACCACAAGCACCATTCATCATCAGGGGGCCAAGCCAATTAATCACCCCCACCTCGCATAAGACAACACCGTAGCCTTCTCATCCAAAGAAAAGAGAAGAGCATTTGACATGTGAGGCATCAATGGAATGTACTGCCCTAGGTACTTCCAAGCCTATTCCCTCACCCTCTGCATCTACGTCCTCATTGCCAAAAGATAACATTGCTACGTGTGCACAGTCATCACCACCTCACCCGAAAGGGTCTCATCCTAGACCCAAAACTATCCCTCCTCGGGAAATTCATCTCCTAGGATGAATGGAAGAGGAGAAAGGTAGTAAACAGGAAGGTGGCCTAGACCTTTTAAGTGCTCTCACTCAGGTCAAGCAGGCTCTAAAGCAAAAGAACAGAACATTGAGCCTATATGACCTAATTATGATTTCTACTACACATCGTGAGGCTCTAGTTCACATGTTAATGGAAATATCAGTTGATGAGAACATGCCTACAGAAGAGAACAATCCAATCGGTCATGCTTCCTTCTATGCTTGCAGAACCATAACCATCCCAATTAACTTTTTGTAACCATTACATTAGGGAAGACCCTGAGAAGGGTTAGGTGACTACAACACCTCTCTTCATCACAATTTGGGTTGTTCAACATAAGATCCAAAGGGTACACGTTGATGATGGGGCTGCTATGAACATAATCCCATTCCCTATTGTGAATGAGCTGGGTTTGGTAGACCACATCAAACCCATGACAATGTCATGCTTGAAGTCATTCAATGGGGCATGGGTCATGGTGAAAGGCACTGTCTACATCAACTTTGTGGCAGGGGACCAGTTCCCCATGAACCTGATCTTGGGGAGGTCATGGTTAGCACAACCTAGGGCAGTCTCTTCATCCATACATCAAGAGATCCATTTACCCTATGTAGGAAGGGAGGTGGTGATCCATGGCGACGAGGTAGCAACGCAAGCAATAAATAACGTAGATATGGAGCAAGGCTCGAAGGTCATAACCTCTAAGAATGAAGTGCTTGTCTCCGTAGATACTAACTACTTAGTGAAGGAGCCAGCCCAACACACTAGCTCAGAAAACAAAAATGTGTGGGCTGAGTTGCCCTTCCAAGCGGAGAACAACAATGTGGACGAATGCCCTAGCAAAGCATCTCAGCCTTATGCCTCGCCCAATCCACGATGGGTCAGAAAGTAGTTATGCATAGCGTAGCAACCCCACTACTTCCTACCTAGTTCACATCCTTTGTACATTTACTACTTATTGGCTTCGCATCCATCCATCTATGCTAGGTACACCAACTTACTTTTTTAAAATCATTAACATACCTTCTGTTTACGCCATGGCCCAGAATGGCCTAAAATTATATCGCACCATGGCCCGAAATGGCCTAAAACTATATTGTCCCATGTTCTGAAATGGCCTAAAACTATATCTCACCTTGGCCTGAAATGGCCTAAAACTATATGGCACCATGGTCCAAACTGGCCTAAAACTAGCGATGGCCCAAAATGGCCTAAATCTAGTGATGGCCTGAAATGGCCGAAAAAACCGCATGGCCCGAAATGGCCTAAAACTAAAATGAAAAACATAGAAACCGATCACATAGATAACATACATAATGCATAAACTAGAGTAGCATTGATCTTGCCATAATCTATTTTTCATTCAAAATTTCACTTAGACAATGTTTGCAATAGTTTTAAAAAAATACAAAAATCAAAAGCCCTTGCTGTCATACGTCAACTTCCCCTACATCATTTTCGTTTGCATTACTTCCTTCTGCATCATTATTTCTGCCCTCTAGGGGTCCTACTTTTTCATTCAGAATTTGCATCATAAAAATGAAGTAGTCAACTAGAGTTACACATAAAGGCTAAAAAAACATAAACTGTTGCATTGAAGAAAGTGACTAACCCGAGATGGCCCTGCGTCTGTCTCAAGGGGTATACGATCCAATCCGATCCCAAGGCCATGCCAGACCTCCTCCTCTATGATATATGCCTAGTACTTATCACTTAGTTTAGTGTTTGCTATAGCTTTCTCCTTTTTTATGGTCATCCATCTTGGCGGCCATGAAGAAAAGGAGGTAGTGGTGGTCTCACTTGTGGGAAGATTCACTTCCTTCTTAGGTGATTCACTAACTATCACTTGCTACATGAACTTGTTGTAAGCCTCTGAAGCACCAATGGCATCCACAAATGCTTCATAAGTATACAAATTTACTAAAGAATCCTGATATTGTTTAGGATAGGTGGCATGTTCTAGTTTATACATATGCTTGTGGTTCTTCTGGGACTACCCCCACTTGTAAACTCTAGCTCTATAATCCTTCTAGTCTTGGTTCTTCTGAGCTAACAAGTTCATCTGCATCTACTACTCAATTATTTCCTGGGTGGCCTCGTTGTTGTGCTGCACAGTCATCCAATATCTTGCATAATCTATGACGGCCATGCGCCAATTGCCATCGTTGGTATCATGGGCCAAGAGGAACTCATTCTTGGAATAGAGGCCTCCTACCTCAGCAATTAGATTGGCCTTTTCTTTCTCCTACCTCTCGACCCATTTCCATAGGTCTTCATTCACATGCCTACACTCCCATAAGGAGCGTGCTGAGTGCAATGCACATTTGCTAGCCTCGTCGTATATGTGATGAGGCACCTCAGTCACTTTAGGTGGGAATGTAGGCATAACTTAACTACTTGTTTCGGGTCCCACCTGAGGCGAGAGGTTGTTATCACACAAAAAACACATTAGTCAGAGTAGCATAGCAAAGTTCAACAATTCAAAAATTCTAGCATAGCAACTTAAAAGCTTAGCGTAGCCACTTCACTTACCCACTTCTGGATCGACCTGCTTGAGATGGCCAATCATGTTGTCGACAACCCCCTACATGAATGTAAGCTTGTCAAGGGTCTCGGCCCATGGTTCCAGCTAGATCAAGGAGGTCCTGCAGTGTCAACAGTGGTGTCTACCACATAATCAAATGCATCAGTCATGATTGAGATGGACTACAATAAGGCTGATGAGTAATGCAAACAACAGTGTAAGGGCTCCTACCCACCAAACCCTCAAGGGTGATAGTGGGGGGTCGCCCATTATTTTTGAATATACGGTCAAACTCATCATCATCTAATTATAGCTCCCCTCCTTGTTGGATTAACACTATGGCAGCACCCTCTACATTCATTCGCTCCTTTGACACTAAAATACATTTAGCAAACGGATCGTCAACAGAGGTTCCTTCCCAATTAACATCGGCTTCACCTTTATTTGTTGGGGCCTTTCTTTTTAAGGCACCAACACCCTCCTCATCAACAAAAATGTCCTCCTCATTTGTAGGAGCATTTTCCTTGAGGACGGGAGTCCCTTCCTTTGTGGTAGGGGTTCCTTCTCTCTTGACTGGGGCCCTTCCCTCTGTGGCTGGGGCCCCTACGTATTTATTAGCTGCCCTCATTTCTTGGGCCGACACCTCTTGGTTGCTGAAACACCACTAATTTTGACCTAATAATTTGAAACAAGAACAACTCAAAGCCCTCTCGAGCCTTCAGGAGGAAAAAATTTGACAAGGCATGGAACTCACGTTGGGCTTCTCAAGCCAGCTGACCTCAGCATGAGCAACTTTGACAACCTTAAAATCAAGTCAAAGATGGTCCAATATGAGGGTTCAAGCCATTCTCAAGGGCCACTATCGTCCACTTCAATTTTCAACATTCAGAAGATCAAATTTCAAGCCAAATTGAACACATTCTCTCCCACATGCTAACCGTCATGCTGGCAGCATGAGTGCAACATGACCAACTCTGGGAACCTTAAAAATGAGTTGAAATGACTTGATTTCAAAGGTTCAAGTCATCCTTAGGGTTCATTGTTGGCAACCTCTAGTCCCAACCTCCAGAATCCCAAATTTTAGCCCCAAAATTGCAAGATTTTGTCACTCATGTTGAGGTCACGTAGAGGACATGCTGATACTATGAGTGCAGCATGAGTACCAAAAGTGGTTCAAAACAAGGCACATCCGGGCTCAATTTTTGACTTGCAGATCACTCTCAGGGTTAGATACAGTTCGGCAACTGTTGCACTCAAGAAACAAGCTTCAAATATCAAAATTTGGGGTCAAATCTATTATTTTCAAGTCACTCACGCTGAAGTCACATTGACAGCATGAGTATAGTGTGAGCACAGCATGAGTACTATTCATCAGCATGAGTATTATTCATCAACGTGAGTGCTACTCATCAACGTGAGTACTATTCATTAGCATGAGTACTGATCACACTTAGATAAAAGCACGCCAAACATACACTAAGGACATGCCAAGACCAAATCAACTCATGCTGGGAGCCCTAGTGAAATAGAGATGCCTCAAACAGCCACAAAATAATTCAAATCGACATCCTGCAGTAGTCAATCCATCAATCAAGGGAGCTGAAGTCAAATTCTCCTATTGTACAGTATCATTTCATTGTAAATTTTCATCATTTGTGAGCTTGTCAAATTGCTCCTATGGGTGTACGCTAGCTTGCATAAGCCAACGCATGCTATAAGATATAATGCATCTGGTAAAAAATGTAGCTTTCCCACACACAGCTATCCATCGGACATGTGTCACTTGATCCATTTACCTCTTAATTCTCAGCCGTTGATTCCATTCATGAATTCTGCATCCAAGCCCAACCAAACCCTATAAATACCTTGTCAATTCACATAAATGAGGTTGGAAATTTTGAAGGTTGACTGCTTAGGAAACTCAGACCAGCAATCCTTGGGTGCTCAGGCACACTTGACTCCTAGCATCCAAGCACTTTTGAAACACATCACATCATCCCAGGGATTGGTGCTTGACTTGCCATCTACATGTGCAACTATGCTTTGACCGGTGCACCTCTTTTCTAACCAATACAATACAATTAATTTTTCCAGCCATTATATTATTTACTCTATTTTACGTGCAATTTATGTTTTGTTTACAATACCAGCTCTGCATACATTTCTATATACATTTCATGTGCACTGTTTACGTTTCAAACATCAGTTACGATAACCCCAGTGTAGGCCATAGTTTATGCTTAGGGAAGTCCTTGGTTGATTTGTGTGTAGACCATCCAAGGCACTCTTCCTTCATTTTCTTTTCCAGCTTGCCCTCAGGCTAATGCAGGGTTAGCTATGTTTGCCTAACAATCTTTTGGTGTTTGTTTTTCCCTTCTAGCCTTACACCGAAGATTTAGGTCAGTACAATAAATTAGCGCTAGAAGGTGTGCCACCTGCAAAAATCTTACATTAATCAAGAACATAAACCTAAAAAATTATTATGAGATTGCAAGTCTACAAAATTATTATGTTGCAGCGAGCACTCTAAACTCTATAACTCCACCATCGACTGATCATAGTGAGCTTTTCTCACCACTTGCATCCTACATCTACCCAGCTTGTCAAGCCAGCTTACACATGCTCTTCTTGACTTACACACATTGTGCCAGCTACTCACACTAAGACAGCTTACACATGTTGTGCTAGTTACTCATGCTAAGATAGCTTGCTCATGCTGCCACACACGCTATCAACTACTCACGTTGCACACTTCCAGCTACTCATGCTGCACCCTGCCAACTACTGATGCTATCATGAAATCTTCCTAGATCAATCCTACTTATGAAATCCTCACACCAGAACAATATAACTTCATTTTTGTGAAAATCCAAGCCAACTTGCCTATTGATCGCATGGAAAGAGAGGCAAAGAGAAAGTATGAGCTCATCTACAAGGGAGGTCGTGAGTTCATTCCCTCAACATTTGACATAATCCCCCTTTCTAAGCCCCATCATCGACTCATATCTCAGCTTCTCATGGCAAGGAGTCAAGCTTGATAGCCACCTTTGATAGAGCCTCAGAGCTAAGATGAGGAAGATGACTTTGCTTCCAATTCCACCCATTACATACCACAAGTAAAAACCCATGGGGCAGCTCTAACTACTTTAGCACAACACGTTTAGGGGATCACCTCACAACCTATGGCTAGGTAGTGGGTTTTACAAGCTATCCAACAACATCAACCTACTTTATATAACATACCACACCCTCTAATCCCATCTCTGAATGTTTCTCCACCACAAAAAATGACAATCCAATAGCCTCCCTTTCCACAAACAATGCAACAATCAAATTACTATCAATCGCAATATACTCAACTAGCTAGTTTGCCTATCGTCCAAGAGTGGGTAGACACAAAGAAAATGATGCAGTTGTTAAATGATTCAGTTTCATCATTAACCTTGCTAAAGGAAATCTCATTACCTCAGCTAACCAAGTACAATGGAGAGGGAGATCCAAACATCCACCTAGTGACATTTTGACTAGAATGTCTATTGCTTCAGGCCTAGCCTCATGCAATTCTACGTGTATTTGCCATGTCCTTAATGGGAAAAGCCTTAGACTGGTACCGAGCTCTACCCCATAACTCCATATCTACTCTAGAAGATTTGTTACACCAATTTTTCACCCATTTTAAATATAATCTAAAGCCTAAAGCCATGTTGGATAGATTGATTTAGATCAAACAGGCACCACTAGAGCTGGTAAAAAAATTCATCCAAAGGTGGAGTGTAGCCCTAAATGAACTTCATGAGCCCATACCTGAGACATACCTACTTACTATTCTGAAGGTTGTCATGAATGACTTTATTAAATCAAAACTTTATTATTTGAGTGCCCATAATTTGAGTCAAGAATTTGCACAAATTAGGGGCATCGAAGAGGCAATGCAATCAAGTAATGACCCAACTTATGTGGCCTACAGAAACCAACATGCTTACAAGCAAAATACAATGGTAGCAATGATGGCTGCAAGCACAAAAGCAACCAACTAGGGCCCAACAGCTAAGCAACCTAAAGCCCCAGCTGACAAAGCCACCAACTTTTGCACCAACTCACCTACATCGGCAAGGGCCACCCTAAGGCCTAACTTTCAGCCCAAGGACCACTCAAAGTATACACCACTACCGATGCAAGCCTCTCAACTACTGGAGCAACTCTTGAAAGCTAGGAAAATCCAACATAAACACGTGTCGGTGATTACCCACCAAAAACATGATAGGTACTATGAACTACTAAAGAACCCTACATTAGCAGTACCAAATGAGCCCCTGGTCCCACAACATTTTAAATTGGACCAATACTGTCATTACCATCAATTGGCTGGTCATAATACAGAAAACTATCATGCTTTATAAGACGACCTGTAGAGAATGATAGAAAAAGGCCAATTGGTGATCTACATGGTGAGTCAATCCAACATGGATGATGCCTCCCATGTCATAAACTCAATCAGCATAGGTGAAAAGCCCAAACCTATGCAACAAACTTTTGTGATCCGTGTGCCTCCTAACAAGGTAAGGGTCCTTGTAGCCTCTAGAAGTAAGAGGAATCCCTTTGTTTTCAAAATGCAGCCTCAAGCACCCACAACACCCTTTGTGGTCAAGGTTCCATAGCAATCATCCACTAAAACGTTAAACTGGCATGATGCAGCAACAACAACTGCTAAGCAACCTTTCATCATCAAGGTGCCACAACGAGTTAGTCACACAAAAACCCCTACAACAACTCCTAAGCCACCTTGCATCATAAGGGTGCCACAACGTGATGGCCCCTCACCTACCCGAAGCCCAATAGTGGGAAACATCTTGATCCCTCCTCCTTCAAGGGTTGGACCCACTAGCAACCTGGGTAGGCCCACCAAATGGCAATGCAAGAGGAAAAACAAGCACCTCGTGACCCCTAAGGTAAAAGAAAAGGCCACAACTAGCACACAACAACTAAAAATTGGTGTCCCTACCCCCAAGTAGGCCAAGAAAATGATGCCAAATTCCCCTTCGCAAGAGATCTATCTCTTAAGCCACATGGAGGAAATCAAAGCCAACACAATGACTAATGACAAGGACTTTGTAGCTACACTAACCCAGGTGAAGAAAATGCTCAAGAAAAAGAGCACAACATTCAGCTTGTACAACCTAGTCATGACTTCATTTGCTCACTGCCAAGCATTGGCCAAAATCTTGGCCTCCATTCCTATTACAAAGGATACCCCCATAGATGAGGCATCTATTTGTGCAACGTTGTTCCCCCCTACACCGCAAGAATCGAGTTCAACATCCCTAGAATTTTGTGATGATGCAATCAAAGTCAACCTCGCACGAGGGGAGGTCACTATAGCTCCGCTATCCATTAGCATTCATGTTGGGCACTGCACCATCTGCAGAGTGCACGTAGATGATGGTGCAGCAACAAACATAGTCTTGTACTTCGTCATTGACAAGCTAGGCCTGGCAGATGAAATTAGGCCAACCAAAACCATGTGTCTAAAATCCTTCAACAGATCACATGTTATAGTCAGGAGTACAATCAACTTAGCCTTTGTGATAGGAGAGCAATTTCCCACTAGCACAGATTTCACTGTCATAGACGAGATGGTAGGTTTCAACATGATTCTAAGTAGGCCTTGGCTAGCCCAACTAAGGGCCATCTCCTCTCCCATCCACCAAGAAATCCACCTTCCATACGAAGGTGGTCAAGTTATCATTCATGGTGACAACGCTTCCTCTTTGACTATCCATGACATAGAGATGGCATAAGTTTTGGAAGAAGAGTTTCTTGGTGGTACACCTATGATAATGTTGGCACATTTTAATCCATTTCATGCAACAGGAGTTTTGTTCTATTTTAAAAGGATGAAAAAGAGAATAAAAATATATATAAAGATTCATATGAGTTATATGGCGATGAAACACATATTTTATTTTTATTCTAACCTTATACATTGACCAAAGAGTGCAATATTTCTGCATATTGTGTAATGCTTATCAGGAAAGAGTTTAATTTAACTAGTTATGAGCTGGGAAATGGTTCAGCAGTGGTGGTGGACGTGGGAATATACATGGCTATAAACGGAGATAGAATTGGCCCTGATTTTCACGCAGTCCAGGCCAAATTTAAATTGAAACTAATGAACAGAGATAATTATATTTGATCCTAATCCTGTAGCAAGAAGAAGTTGTGTATCGTGAAAAATAATTTCAGAAACAGAGGTGCATCTTGTGTTATAATGTGGCATAATTCAGACATTTGAGAAACGTTTTCTGGAAGCTGAAAAGATGATATGCTTACTTTAAAAGTAGCGTTGTGGTTCTTGCCAATACAAGAACCAAAAAAATGAAATTATGAAAGCTATGCTTGCCGATTAAAAATGTTAAGAACCGCCAGGGATAACTTTATATTACGCTCCAAAATTTTATCAAATGCTTGTTGTGCAAGATTTTATGAGGTAACAGGTTGTAGCAAAATCCAATAAACGAAACAAGGCTCAAACGTAGGTAGTGGACGCAACACTCGGTAACGGATGAGTGAATAAGTTTTAAGAAAGGGCATTATTCTTCAACAGTATGTGCCAGCAATTGTGTTGCAGACAATACCGGATGTAGCGGCCATATCATTGATGCCATGAATGTTTCCACACTTGCTGGGTTGTTGGTGGTATTTCAATGCTGTAAGTGCTGTGTTGGTAGCCATACTGTGCAAATCAGCAGTGCGGGAAACCAAGCCAAAGGTCCAGATGTTTTTTGCTACTGTGCCTGCAATTGTGCCTGCGGTTATGGGTGATTATAGGTAGAAAATACTGAGCGCTCTCAAGGACAAGGAAGGTGTCTATTCTCTGTGAGAGACAGATGGTGATTGCAGATGCACCCACACCGTTAGCTCTCCAACAAACTAAACACCGCACAACAACGATGCCGGATGCAGTGGTAGAGCCTTCTTCCATGGTGGCAATTAATAACGTTTTCTTTGCAAGGCGAGAAAATCTGAAATTATTTACCGGCAGTTCCAGACTTGGCACCTTCACATCCGGACCTAGTATTTTAAATCAGCATAGCAAATTTTAAATGGGGAAAATGAAGATAAATATTGTCCTTTTACTACCACCAATGTCTACTATTGTATTTCCTTTTTACCATCATCTAGTTCATAAAATTACTAGACCCTCAATAGTCATAAAATATATATATATATATATAACAAATTAGAATGAGAATAACAATTATGTGGAGTTATTAGATTTATTCCTCAAAAGACATATTCACAAAAATAATATTTGTAATATTTCTTCTAACTTCCTAACTTCCTAAGTTAATACTTCCTAACTGATTGGGCGAGTTACTTGGGAGAGAAGTTAGCTAAGATGTTTTTGAGTATGTAACTACCTTTGAATCCTATAAAAAGGGCTTCAAGGGTAAGAAAAGGGGGGGGGGGGGGTCTCCCTTATCATACTTGAGAGAAGATACTTGACACATCACACTTTAGGAAGGGTACTAGTTAGCACTTGAGCTCTCACTTGGAGACACACTTTGGATTCCAATAAGAGCTTGTAAGAAGAAATTGTGAACAATTGCTTGATGGCTTGCTAAATAAAAGATTTCAGCCTCTTTGTGATGGTCCTGTGAGTTATGTTTTATTTTTATTTTGTTTA
>MNCI01003573.1:1391341-1424955 GCA_015680685.1 Gnetum montanum | reverse complement strand
CCTATAAAAGGAGGGTTAGGTTGCCTAATATTTCATCATCTTTCAATTCAAGTTAAGTAGTGAAAGTTAAAGAGAGCTAATGGAGTTTGAGAAAGAAATGAAAAAGTCTTTTATTCCATATGTGATGGGATGTTGCCTTGAGCATGTATTGAAGGCTTACCTAAAGGCTAGATCTTCTGGGGCTCCAAAAGGGTGTCCTTTTATGGCTTGGTTGTCTGATGAATTTTCTTTTCTCACTAGAGGTTTGGATATAGAGTCTAATGTTTGGGGGCGATATCAAGATTGCTCCAAAGAAGAAGAAAAAGGAGAAGAGCAACCAACCTATGAAGAGTCATCATGGGGTTGAGGAGAAGCTTTTGCCTCCCGAGAGGAAAATGAAGGACCTAATGGAGAAGAATAAAAGAGCTCATCCGAAAAAGAAAATGAGAAAAGTGTTGAAGAGAAAGCTCTAGTAGATCAAGGTGAGAGCTCCACCAAGCTAGAGAACAACAAAACTGCCTTTATCACATCCGAAATTTCCTATGAAACAGTTAGAGAGATGAGGATTCCCACTAGGGTAACCCTCACAATTTAGTTTCCATCCCAAGAATAAATCATGAAGGACTTGATAAGGTACAGTTTGATTTTGATTAGGAATGAGGTTTTTGTCCCATCACACCTTATGTTAAATGGGAATGTTCCTCAAAAATATTTTTATTCAGCTGTAAAAAGCCAATGAAAATTTCAGTATGTTTTAGCTTGAAATGTGGTTATACAAGTTTCTTTAAGCTTTTAAGGGGGCAGAGATGTTGGTACATTTTAAGCCATTTCATGGAACAGGAGTTTTGGTCTATTTTAAAAGAATGAAAAAGATAATAAAAATGTATATAAAGATTCATATGAGTTATATGGCAATGAAACACATATTTTATTTTTATTCTAACCTTATACATTGACCAAAGAGTGCAATATTTTTGCATATTGTGCGATGCTTATCGAGAAAGGGTTTAATTTAACTAGTTACGAGCTGGGAAATGGTTCAGCGGCGGTGGTGGACGTGAGAATCTACATGGCTATAAATGGTGATAGAATTGGCCCTAATTTTCACGTAGGCTAGGCCAGATTTAAATTGAAATTAATGAACAGAGATACCGATATTTGATCCTAATTCTGTAGCAAGAAGAAGCTATGTACCATGAAAAATAATTTCAGAAATAGAGGCGCATCTTGTGTTATAATGTGGCATAATTCAGACATTTGAGAAATGTTTTTTGGAAGTTGAAAAGATGATATGCTTACTCTGAAAGTGGCATTGTGGTTCTTGCCAATACAACAACCAAAAAAATGAAATTATGAAAGTTATGCTTGCCGATTAAAAATGTTAAGAACTGCCAAGGATAACTTTATATTCCACTCCAAAACTTTGTCAAATTCTTGCCGTGCAAGGTTTTATGAGGTAACAAGTTGCAGCAAAATCCAATAAACGAAATAGGGCTGAAACACAGGCAATGGATGCAACACTTGGTAATGGATGAGTGAATAAGTTTTAAGAAAGGGCATTATTCTTCAATAGTACGTGCCAGCAACTGTGTTGCAGATAATACTAGATGCAGTGGCCACATCATTGACACCACGAACGTTGCCATGCTTGCTACGTTGTTGGTGGTATTTCAGTGCCGTAAGTGCTACATTGGTAGCCATACTGTGCAGATCAGTAGTGCGGGAAACCAAGCCAAAGGTCTAGATGTTTTTTTCTATTGTGCCTACGGGTGTGCCTACGGTTTTGTGTGATTATAGGTAGAAAATAATGAGCGCTCTCAAGGACAAAGGAATGTGTCTGTTCTCTGCGAGAGATAGATGGTAATTGCAGACACACCCACACTGTTAGCTCTCCAACAAAGTGAACACTACACAACAACGATACTGGATGTAGTGACAGAGCCTTCTTCTGTGGTGGCAGTTAATAACGTTTTCTTTGCAGGGTGAGATAATCCAAAATTATTTACCAGCAGTTCCAGACTTGGCACCTCCACATCCGTACCTAGTATTTTAAATCATCACAGAAAATTTTATATGGGGAAAATGAAGATAAATATTTTCCTTTTACTACCACCAATGTCTACTATTGTATTGCCTTTTTACCATCATTTAGTTCATAAAATTACTAGACCCTCAATAGTCATAATATATATATATATAACAAATTAGAATGAGAATAACAATTATGTGGAGTTATTAGATTTATTTCTCAAAAGAAATATTCACAAAAACAATATTTGTAATATTTCTTCTAACTTCCTAACTTCCTAACTTCCTAAGTTAATACTTCCTAACTTATTGGGCAAGTTACTTGGGAGAGAAGTTAGCTAAGATATTTTTGAGTATGTAACTACCTTTGAATCCTATAAAAAGGGCTTCAAGGGTAAGAAAAAAGGGGGGGAGGTCAAACTTATCATACTTAAGAAAAGATACTTGCTACATCACACTTTGGGAAGGCTACTAGCTAGCACTTGGGCTCTCACTTGGAGACACACTTTGGATTTCGAGAAGAGCTTGTAAGAAGAAATTGTGAACGATTGCTTGATGGCTTGCTAAATAAAGGATTTCAACCTCTTTGTCATGGTCCTGTGAGTTATGTTTTATTTTTATTTTGCTTAAATTGTTTAGCTAGTGGTTTAGATAGTATCATCCTTGGCAAGTAATTTTGGGATTTTTAGATTGCTCTTATTGTTCTTGTTGCCCGATAGAAATTTTTTATTAAAATTTTGCCATAAAAGCACTTGTGTTTAAAAGCCTTAAAATAATTTTAGTAGTAAATTTGGTTATTGTGCAACATATAAGAACCGCTATTGGGATTGTTGAAAGAGAGCCTCTGCTTGTAGTCATGCCGTTGAACAATTCAATAGTCAAGAGGGTTCAGAAAATCTTTGGTATTTTGATGGGACTAGAATAGCTTATTTTTATCTTTAAAGTGAATCTTCATGGTATTTCAATCAGAAATTTTCAAGTATTTTGAAGGTTCTTTTGAAGGTTCTGTTGAATGCAATTGTTGACATCCATTATCTAGCCATAATGGAGTCTCATACGTGGTAGTTTACGTAGCAATTTTTTGGTAGCATAATAGGATTGTCTTGAAGAAATTGCTTATTTGAGCCTTGGAAGTTTGAATAATTTGTAGATATTGAATTTGGGATAGCTTTATTGCGAAGTTTTTAATCGTGTCATTTTATCTTGTTTAAATATTTGAGGTCTACACAAATCTGCTTTTCTTTTCTGTCTATGTCCATTGAATCTTGCTCTATTTCTAGTTTTCTTGTGGAACTATCTCTTTCTCTAGGGAAAATTAGGAGTAGATTCATGGAGTTGTGCTCAAATGTTTTTGCAAAATTCTATTTGTTACAAGTAGGTATTATAAGGACCACATAGACTAGGCAATTGAACAAAATAGGAACTCTTAACAACTCACAGTACTTGGAAAAGTTGGCTGAATCTCTTTAAGATAAGTCATTTGTAGTTTACACACAACGTAATCGTTTCATATTTCACAACTGCACGCTGCAATAGCACACACACATACTCATATTAACTACTGAGTTTATTTGGAGGTATCTAGGCCTTGGTGTTGCCAGAGACCAGTAGGCATCCAAATCCTGTTCGAGGACACTCGTTGGTGGTCGCATCCCAAACGGTCACCAATAGATAACCAATGCAACAGCTAAGGTTAACACACTCGAATGAGTGGTTGAAGCCAATAGCCGCCCAGAAGATCCTAAGTCTTGCATGCTCCCTAATCCATGCCTGGTAAAGAAGCAACTACATGACCAATACTTTCCCTTGGCCAAAAATGTGGATGCCTGCCTACCCTTTGCCTCCACTTGCCATGCATTTTGAATTTTGTTTAGATTGCACTAGCCTATGCATTTACATTTTGGCTGCTCACTTAGATCACACATTTTTCTTTGTTTACACATTCATCAACTTAGTTTACACATTGTTTAAAACACATAAAACTATAAAAACACATGGCCTAGAAAGGCCTTAAACTAGCTTACGGCCCGAAACAACCTAAAACTACCACTTTTTTCCTTCCTTTTTTTTCACTCATACATTTTAACTCTATTTACAATAGGTGTTTCTTGATGTTGTTTTCTTTCTAGTTGATTTTTTTGTAGGATCTTGTAGACACACAACATGACCATGCATGTAGCATCACACCTTACACAAGCAAGGTAAGTGCTAGTCTGCTATGACTATAAACTAGCACAGATAGTCTACTATGATTATAAATCGGCACAACTTGTCATGGAGTCATGACGGTAAACTGACACCATAGAGCTCTGTCCGGTATGACACTAGACTACCACATTTATCTGCCATGATGTAAAACTAGCATGCAAAGTCCACTAAGACTATAAAGTAGTTTGCCTCTTCACAATCCGCTATGACTATAAACTAGCAATGCACCATCCACTACGATGCTAAACAGGCATCGTCCAAAGGGTTATGACATGAAACTAACCCACAATAGTCTGCTAAGACTATAAAATGGCAATGCATAGTCCACTACAACAGTAAACAAGCACCATCCAAAGGGTTATGATGTGAAACTAATCCAAAATAGTCATCTAAGACTATAAACTGGCAACATCATCAGCAACCAAGAAATACTTGAAAAGATATTTTGCTGCAATTGCTTGTATGTGTTCCACAAAGACTTGTTGCATGATTTGTCTCATGGATCTTGATGAGGTTGATACTGTTCATGATTCTTTCTGCTTTGAAATTGCACATGGTGGCTCCATCTCCTTGGTTTTCTTCAAGCTTAAAGTTCTTAGTTAACCAAATAATTTGTGGTTCTCTTGTATTTTTGGAGTTGTGTTTGTAGGATGACACACTTGAGGCATTTATGCATAGATGCACTTCATCATGATGACAAGGTATCACATTCTTCCTAACACTCACAACTAGTATAATCAATCCATTCATAAGTACAACCTCGATACATTTCCTATTTCCCATCATGTTCCCCTTTCCCTATTTAGTTACACCCCCTTGATACATTCTACTCATCCCAAAAATCTTGATACACTATTGCACGCTATGATTCTCTAAGAAGTTACAACACAAAACATAGTGCACAGTACATGATACAAAATGCAAGCGCATGAGCACGAGCATAGCACTGAAAGAAAGCTCTTCGAAAAAAGGAAAAACAAAAAAAAAGAACAAAAATGTCAAGAAGAAAAATGCATGAAAAAGGTCTTCATGACCCCGGTAACATCGTACACCAAAGACTATTGGCTATTCTCATACAAGCCCTAGGCGAGAAGGTGATTGTCTTGGAAAAATACTTACCCTTGTGTCTCAAATGATCATGTTGCACATCATTGCGTGACTTTGACTATTTACAAGGGGTTCCTATAAACAGTCTACAAGAGTCCCATTTCTCTAAAGAATGCATTTCCTATGTCTTGGTTTCAAGTCTGCTGAAAATCGGCTAGCAACAAGAACCAAAGATATGGCTTGTTCATGTGAGAGCATTCTTTTCCCACAATTCCAACAATAGTTATATGCCTTGACCAACTCTTGATTTCCCCAATTACAACCAATCCCTCTACATCTTGAACTACACTTTCCCAATCCCACATACTTCTAAACATTGTGCGATGACATCTAGCCAAGGGCCAACAAATAATGCTTGCTACTTGGTTGTTCTTGGTGTTTTGTACATCCTCGTCGACGCATCTCAAGTGGATTCCTCCAGACATCAAAAAAGAGGGGCCAATGAAACACCACTAATTTCATCCTAACACTTTGAAACACGAACAACTCAAAGCCCTCTTGAGCCATTGAGAGGCAAAAATATAACAAGGCATGGAACTCAAGATGGGCTTCTCAAGGCACCTTGACCTCAGCGTGAGCAAATTTGACAACCTTAAAATCAAGTCAAAGATGGTCCAATCTAAAGATGCAATCCATTCTCAAGGTCCACTATCATCCACTTCAAGTTTTAGCATTTAGAAGTTCAAATTTCGAGCCAAATTGAATGCATTCTCTCACACACACTGATGGTCATGCTGAGGTCACACTAGCAGCATGAGTGCAACGTGACCAACTCTGAGAGCCTTAAAACTGAGTCGAAATGACCTGATTTCAAAGATGCAAGTCATCCTTAGGGTTCATTGTCAATAACCTCCAGTCCCAACCTCTAGAATCCTAGATTTCAAGCCCAAAATTGTAGGATTTTTTCACTCATGCTGAGGTCACGCTGAGGACACACTAACAGTGTGAGTACCAAAAGTGGTCCAAAATAAGGAACATCCGGGCTCAATTTTTGACTTGCAGATCACTCTCAAGGTTAGACATAGTCAAGAAACTCTTGCACTCAAGAAAAAGGCTTCAAAGATAAAAATTTTGGGTCAAATCTATCATTTTCAAGTCACTCATGCTGAGGTCACACTGATAGCATGAGTACTATTCATCAGTGTGAGTACTATTCATCAACGTGAGTACTGATCATGCCCAAAAAAAAGCATGCCAAAGACATGCTGAGGACATGCTAGGACCAAATCAACTCACGCTAGGAGCCCTGGTAAAACAAAAATGCCTCAAACAGCCACAAAACCATTCAAATAGACATCCTGAAGTAGTCAATCCATCGATTAAGGTAGCCAGAGTCAAATTCTCTTATTGTACAGTATCATTTCATTGAAAATTTTCATCATTTGTGAGGTTTTCAAATTGCTCCTATGGGTGTATGCTAGCTTGTGTAAGCCAACATAGGCTATAAGATACAATGCACCTGGTCAAAAACGTAGCTTGCCCACACACATCCAACTCACACATAGCTATCCATCAGACACATGTCACTTGATCCATTTTCCTCTTACTTCTCAACAGTTGATTCCATTCTTGAATTCTGCACCCGAGCCCAGCCAAACCCTATAAATACCATGTCAATTCACATAATGGGGGTGGAAATTTTGAAGGTTGATGACTTAGGAAACTCAGACTAGCAATCCTTGGGCGCTCAGGCACACTTGACTCCTAGCATCCAAGCACTTCAAAAACACATCACATCACCCCCAGGGCTTGGTGCTTGACTTACCATCTACACATGCAACTACACTTTGACTGGTGGACATCTTTTCTAAGAAATACAATACAATTAATTTTTCCAGCCATTATATTGTTTACTTTTTTTTACATTCAACTTACATTTTTTTTACAATAGTAGTTCTGCATATGTTTCTGTTTACATTTTGTGTGCACTATTTACATTTCAAACATTAGTTACAATAATCCCAGCGCAGTCCATAGTTTACACTCAGGGAAGTCCTTAGTTGATTTGCATGCAAACCATCCAAGGCACTTTGCCTTTGTTTTCTTTTCTAGCTTGCCCTCAAGTGAAGGTAGGGTTAGCTGTGTCTACCCAACAATCTTTTGGTGTTTTTTTCCCTTCTAGCCTTACACTGATGATTTAGGTCAGTACCGTCACCTTCTTCTTCTTCCTTTTCTTCCTATGGCAGCAAAGCATGTTTGCATTAGCTTATAGCATGTTAACTTAAAATGGATGCTACACTATACTACACTACCTAGCGTAGCACAACATAGCAAGCATTAACCAAATAAGTGAAGAAACAAGAAAAATGAAAAAAGCATTTACCAATGGGAGGCTATATCCTACGTAGCTTGAACTGTAGTGTCTACCCCTCTTCTTCTTCTATATAGAGAGGCTCCTCAACTAGATGAGACCTCTTTCACTGCAACTTGGTGGCCATTGTCTCCACGATGAGGCATTTCCCCTATGATACGCTACCTATAGTAGTAGGGGGTGCCTCTTCCATGTTTTCCTGGCCATGGAAGTTGCGGGCTGCTCGATCCTTAGTCATCATAGAAAATGACTTCCCAATTGCTTATGGGGGATCTTGGGCTTGAGTGGTCTAGAATATCTAGTAGATCCATGGCTTGGAAATCTAGTTACGATCTTGCATAACCCAGACTCCATTCTCATGAACCACCAAGAATTCTGCAAAGCATCGCAAGTAGGTTATGTATAAGGCATGATGCACATTGAAATGGGACTCATGCTTCTTATGAATCTTGACCATTTTAGCTTGTAGGCCTTTGCAAAGATTCCTAGCCCAGTTGTAATGGGCCCTCTCTTCCATTACCTCCCTCATCAACCAAGCTTGTTCAATCCCAATGATCTTTCCTTGGGAAAGTAGCTAGGGGAAAGCACAAGCATAGAAGATGGGGTAAACTTTTTTGGTAGCTTTCGCTTTGGTTTATACATAAGGATCCCCTTGTGCCCTTTCACCACCCCTAGCCACTCCTCAATGTCCCCCTGATGGTTCACGTATTTTTTTATCTTTGCCCGCACAGGGAAGCCATAAGTGGGGACACCGAAGAGGTTTGCAAATAGTTGGTCATTGATTTCAAGGACCACCAGCACACCATGCACATGTATGTAGAAGTGGTCTACCTTTCCAGAGAAGGAGTCAGCTAGAGTAAGCATCTCAAAGGCAGGGACACTTGGGTTCATGTCCAGGACCAAATCCATGAGCCCAGTATCCTAAAGGTGGTTGTTCAGCGATTTTAGGGCCCCTTTGTAAAGTCAACGTTGGGTCTAGTCCACCTTCCCATACTTGAAGTAGATGTTGGTCTCATGATGCCCAAAGGTGATCACCATCACCTCCTCAGACTTCTTCACCACTGTAGCAGTTTACACAAGGAAAAAAGTATAAAAAAAGACTTAGATAAAAATAGAAATAGCATAAGAATAGGAGCAACACTCGAACATGCAAACAAATTACTGTTTAGCTTACCAGGTTTAAATGACAATGGAAATGGTGGAAGATCCACCAATACATCTTCAACAGTGATCATCCTAATAGATTCCCAATCCCCATCCAACGAACCAAACTCCTTGCACTTGTCATAGACCTAGGAGTACTAGGTTGGGTAGGTTTTATACTCACCCCCGCATTGGCCTATCACACCTGCACGCATATTCTCAGTAGAAGAAAACTCTTGCAGTGCCATCCGTGCCAAGGCCAACACATCCGTATCACCATGAAGCCCATTCTTGTTGATAAAAAGCTTAGTAACAAAAAAACACGCTATTAACATTTGCCTAGCGTTGCAAGTATTGCGTAGTGTAGCAAAATATGTTCACAGAACTCACCCACTGGCACAGTAAACGGTTTATGGTAGGTTTTGAAAATAAATTCCCATGTGGCAGGCAATAAACAAAGTGTTGTACAGATGGTAGCAATTGTATTCGGGCATCTCCCAGACCCAAGCCATACACCTCAAACTTTTTGGACGCTGACTGGATCCTTTTCCCTACCTGCTCCTAATTGCTCCATCCATCAAAAATCTTAGAATACCATGATTTTCCCTAGGAAACAGGGTTTCTGTTACTACGGCTAGTACCTCCTCTGACAAGTGTAACCAAACAATCAAACTAAAGTGCTAGAGGAGAAATTGCAGGAAGTCACGTGCACCTTCCTGGAACCAGATTGCCTACTTTCCCACACACGCATGGGGTAAAGGAATGCTGGCCACCAATTTTCTCAAGCAGTACAAGACCCCTATAATTTCTAGGATAATTAAGATTGGCCTTAGCATTATCCTGCATAACACAATGACAAATGTTAACGTCATGTTCAAGTGAGGTTCGCATATAGCATAGTAGAATTGGCAATTAGTAGATAGCGTAGCACGATTCTCCCTATGCATGTAGCATAGCAAAAAACAAGAAGGAAATAGCATAGCAGAATTAGCCTAGCATAGCAATGAAAAGCTAAATGAAAATATTTTGACAAGAAATAATTCAATGGGCTGCATTAGTTTTGAAAAATCTTCTGCATGACAAAACAATTTACATTATGCTATGATAGACATGTGTTACGCTGTCAAATCACGCACATGGCCAAACCCTCCTGAGCGTCATACGCTACTGTATTCACATGCTAAGTTGCCAAAATCACCTGAGCTTCTGTAGCAAGCTAGCCACACCAATGGCGGTTTAGGAAATACTACATGCAACCTTAGTGTAGTGTCTGTACACTCGTCGGGGCCGAATCGACAACAGCAACGGTGTAATGGATAAAATGGTAACAAAACGATGACAGAAAACATAGATTGCATAACAAAATTCATAGAAACGAAAGCAAAGAAAGTAGAAGCAAAAACCACAGCATAAAAAAACAAAGGAGAATAGCGTAGCAACTTACTGGGCTGATGGGATCTCCTCTCACACCTTGATGCATGCCTATGACACACGCCCTAGTGTCTCCTTCACTTCGTCGACCTTGGCGAGTTCTAGATGTTTGTGTTCTTTCTTGGGAGCCATCGTTTTGATTGCTGATTTTGTCTTGGAAGCTATGCTGAATTACCTTGCTCTTAGTTAGCATAATTTCTCTACACTCTGAATGAAGGCTCTGTGCTGTTACGGTGAAAATGCAAGTTTATTGAGGGTAAAACCTTATTTATAGCTAAAACAGTGAAAAAGAACTTGTCATTTTCTCTCCCTGATTAATGAGGGATGTTCCATATAGCATAGCATTCCCCCATAGCGTAGCGGCATTGTTTGCATTAAGGCAGGTGGGCCTGACCAAAAACTTCAACCCACTTTAAACTAGTTGTTGGCCTTGGCAAAAATAACTAGCTAGACGGTCTGCAAAGATCTTAAACTAGCAGCTTCGAACTTTTGCATCTAGAAGGTCCACAAAGACTTAATTTAATAATTTTAACTTAAAACTTAAATGATTTGGTGGTCTGCAAAGACCTTAAACTAGAAATTCTGACCCATAGCCTATATAACAAGTTAGCGGTCCACAAAGAACTTAAACTAGAAATTCTAACATGTAGCTTCGATCTTGTTAGTAGTCCACAAAGACCTTAAATTAATACTTCGTAGTTTCGCTAGAGTAGCCTGTTAGTAGTTTGCAAAGACCTTAAACTAGCAACTTTGATCCATAGCCTTGGTCTCATTAGTGGTCCACAAAGACCTTAAACTAATACTTTCAATTAATGAACCTAACCCATTAGTAGTCCGCAAAGACCTTAAACTAGCAGTTTTACACTTTTGCATCCAGGTAGTCCTCTATGATTTTAAATTGGTAGGTTGCAAATCTTGTGTAATATTTTATAGTTAATTCAACTATTCACATCTTATCGCTGCTTTACAAATGCTTACTGTGCAATATTACTACAAACAAGTATCTCTTGACTAGGCATTTATCTCATTATGACAAGTTGAGCAAGAATGGCGATGCACCATGATCTTTCTTCACCTCTAGCATTGACAAGTCCACACGGCGAGCTTGCAAGACAACTGAACCCAAAGTCAATAAACTGGGATTCACCCGCAGAAAGCACTATAGCATCCTTAGAAACATCTCTAGATTGGCTTGAACATCTGGTCCAATCTCTAGATTTAGAGGTTGGGGATGTAACTAAGGATCCTCTCATCAAGATGCCTATGACAACATCTAGGGGGAAAATAAAAATGTTAAAGCTTAGCTCCCTCCTAGATTCGCAAACGCACAAAGATGTAGCTAAGGTACTGCAGAATAACAACAAAGTATTCACGTGGTCTTAAAATGACATGCTGGCTTTAGACCTAAGGCTTATACAGCACAATATTATCTTAGATCGACAGATGAAAGTAGTTAAGAAGAAGGCTCGCAAGGTCAAACCAGAGATCGTACTAGCCATACGGGATGAAATCACTAAGCTATATTAGGCTGGTTTCATCTAGGTAGTTGATTACTTAGAGTGGGTGTCAAAGATCATTGTGGTTTCTAAGAAAATGGGAGGAATACGTATCTGTATAGACTTCCGGGATCTGAATAAAGCAATGATCAAAGATGATTTTCCACTGCTGAGTATCAATCAACTCATCAACACTACAACTAGTCATGCTCTATTATCCTTCATGGACAATTTCTCCAGCTACAACCAAATTTGCATCGACCTAGAGCATTAGTTAAAAACAACCTTCATGACCCCATGGGGAACTTTCTATTACACTATGATGCCCTTTGAGCTCAAGAACGCTGGAGCAACCTATCAGAGAGCCATGACTTACATCTTTAGTGACTCCATCCTAGAAATGTTGAATGACTACGTGGATGACATAGTAGTCAAATATAAAGAGGCCGTTGATCATCCCAATGATCTAGGTGTAGTCCTTAAGCGTTTCCAGATGCATGATTTACGCATTAACCCAGAAAAGTATGTCTTCGAGGTGAACCCTGGACGCATGTTAGGGCTTTTAGTATCAAAGGCTGGAATATGAGTGGACCTTGATAAAGTTAAGCCATCGGTAATCTAGTGCCCCCTAAAAACCTTAAAGAATTGAGTAGGTTGCAAGGTAGGGTATAGTTCATCAGAAGGTTTATAGCAAAGTTGACTAACAAGTTACACCCCATGCAACATCTACTAAAGAAAGGGGTTAACTTCAAATGGACAACAAAATGCCAACAATCTTTACATGATCTAAAGAAAGAGCTCTTACACCTCCTGACTATATACCCACCATAGAGGAATGAACCTTTCTTTATCTACCTTGCCACCTCATACACATCTATCGTGGCACTGTTATGTCAGAGATGAGACGACAGCTCTGAGATTCCAGTGTATTATCTAAGTTAGGAATTGATAGCGTATGAGGCAAGTTATAATGAGGTGGAGAGAAACTGCCTTACCTTAGTGTTTGCATTAAAGAAGTGGAGGCATTACCTATTTTGCAATAAAGTTAGCATCATTTGCAAGAGTGATGTACTCCGGGCTATCACAAATAATTTGTACAAAAGTAGCAAGATAGCTTGGTGGAAATCCATAACAGCGGAATTTGATTTGCATTATTGAGCCAATCATCAACAAATGGTTAACATACGACCTCACCGGTCAACAATCGGACAATCATAGATCCGGAATTCCATGACGAGCATGTTATTACTATCAATGTTGTCCCATCGCATCTTGAAGCTACCTTGCATTTCGACAGTGCTTCAACCACACAAGGAGGTAGTGTAGCTACTATCATTATGTTCCCCTCTGGGGAAATGCAACCTTATGCGTATCATTTTATGTTTCTTTGTATGAACAACATGGTAGAGTATGGAGGACTCCTCAGGGGCCTCTTAGTAGCCCAAGTATTAAACATTCAACACTTGGCAATTCACGGGGATTCATAACTCATTGTAAATAAAATCACTGAGGTCGATGCCTACAAGGCTACACACCTGCAACCCTACTACGACCTAGTGAAAAGCTTGCTTAAACAGTTTACAACAATGAACATTCAACATGTGTTATGCAACGAAAACACCATAGCAGATGCTCTGGCTACCCTAGCGTTAAATGCGCCATCACATCTATTTGCAAGTTTACCAGCTTTGATTATCGAGTGTATGAAGCCTATCACTCAAGAAGTACACATAGCCTCTGTAAGCACTGCGGACACCTAAGAGTGGTATGCCAACATTAAAGCCTACCTACAACATGGCAAGCCCCCATGTGGATTGAAATCTACCCAAAGAGATGTGATTCGCAAGCATGCTTAGAAATATGTGCTTATGGGAGACAACGTCTTGTGCAAGTGCTCCTTTGATGAGATATTGCTGGCATGCGTAAATGAGAAGCAAGTGTAGAAGGTCATTAATAAGGTACATGAGAGACTATGTGGTGGACACATAGCACCTAGGGCCATGGCTAAAAAAATTAGATGCATAGGGTACTACTGGTCTCACATGGAGCACAATTATCTAGCCAAAGTCAAGACTTGTAATATGTGCCAAAGATACGTAGATCTCATACACGTTTCACCTACAATGTTGCATCTGACGTAGATTGCATGGCCATTCCAACGATGGGGACTAGACATCATAGGACCTATCACACCTAAGTCTTTCATAGGGAATAGCTTCATCATCACCGCTACCGAGTATTTTACAAAGTGGATGGAGGCTATTCCCCTTAGGAAAACTATATCCCAGCAGGTTTGCCACTTCATCGTAGACAACATCGTGACAAGGTTTGGGATTCCCATGACTATTTTGACCGACAACAGGCCATAGTTCAGTAGTGCAGAAACCAAAACCTTTTGCAATAATCTTGGCATCAAGCAATCGTTCTCTTCGCCATACTACCCATAGGTGAATGGACAAGAAGAAGCTATGAACAAGTCCATCATCAACTTTCTTAAGAAAATTCTTAACAATAGCAAGTGGTGATGGCATGAGCAAATCCTCTATGTGGTATGGGCTTACAAGATGATGTGTAGGATAGCGATAGGTAAGATACCTTATAGTCTTGTTTATGGATCTAAAGCAGTGTTACCTCTTGAGTTGTAGGTACCATCACTTTAAATGATCCTATCGAACGTCGTGAGAGAAGCCCAGAACAACGAGTTGAGGATCATCGACCTTGACTTCATAGAGGAGGAATGCGCATAGACATTGGATCACATAGAGCATTATCAAGATAGGCAACAACAAAAGCATCATGTAAATCCACATCAACATCTGATACAAAAGGGGGATCTCATTCTCAAGGTTGTCCGTGAGCATGTGAACAAATTCTCAGAAAACTGGGAAGGTCCATTCATGGTCACAAAATCCTATGGGAATGGGGCCTTCAAGTTGGCAGACATGGATGGCAACGAGTTCGCAAATCCTGTGAATCACTCATACCTCAAGCCATACTACATCTGATGCATGAGCAAGATAAGCAAACATACACTATGATGTAAAACTAGCAAAGGTAAGCAACACATCCACTTTGACATAAAATTGACAAAGGTAAGCAACACGTCTGCTACAATGCAAAATTGGCAAAGCATGTCTGCTACGATGTAAAACTAGCAAAGCACATCTACTATGATGTAAAACTGGCAAAGGCAGTCTGCTATGACTATAAACTAGCAAAGACTTTCTGCCATGACATAAAATTAGCAAAGTGCATCTACTACGATGTTAAACTAGCCTATCCACCATCTGCTACGATGATAAACTAGCACAAAAGATCTGCTAGGACCTTAAAGTGGCACATCCACCATCCGCTATGATGATAAACTAGCACAGCGGTCTGCTAGGACATTAAACTAGTAAACCACAGTCTGCTATGACCTTAAACCAGCACATTGGATGGTCTACCAGAACCTTAAACTAGGTTCGTGGCATCTCCTTAGCATGCAAAATGACTCATCAAGCAAGCAAGCGTGCACAGTGCCAACATGGGGTGGGACATTGCAATTCCTGAATGGAGTTCACGAAGCTAAGAAAACACCCTTGGGAATATGTGTAATGCCACTACCCTATCTTGTTGACTTTCTGGAGCTACCGCCACCATGGCTCATTGCCCTAGAAATAGCTCCCCTAATCAGTGCCTGCTGCTGGAGTTCTAGCACTATTGTGGCCTAGCCACAAAGTTGCTATCCTCCAGCCCCTGTCTTCACCCGAGCCCAAAAGATGCTTAGCTTCTAGGCATCTCACCTCATAGCTAAACTACATAATGTTTTCCTTGGGTAGGGATTCCTAAGCACTCGCATCACCATAATTCCTAGCCGCGTTGGTGCCACCTCCTCCATGCTGATACTACCAGAGCCACTGCTAGCCTTTCTAGTATGGATGTCGCATGCTTTAGCAACAATGTCTAAAGCTCCAACAACGTTTGAAGCAAGCAAGACCTTTGCCTTCTTTTTGCATCATGATTGTTTCTTTTGGTTTTCTCTCTGTTGTGTTTGTAGGATATGTGTCAGAGGGGCATCGATCAGAGGTGTGTTTTGCCATGGTAGCTGGACACTACATCGTTACAAGGTGGTAATCTTGACTAGCTTGGCTACTTCTGAGTGCACACCCTATCCTTCCCCTTTGTCTCCTTTACCTTGTTCCTTACACCTACAATTCTCACTCTCACCTCTTTTATGAATTTTCCTGATGCTTGTAAAGCCCTCCCCTATGCCCAACTACAAAGTCCATGACGCGCATAACGTAACTTGCTGCATGGGAAGCATCTGTAGGTAGGTTAAAGTCCCATGTGGATGTAACGCAACTCATCTTGGGAAAGAAACACTTGTCCTACGACAAGATTTTTTGCAAATGTAAATAGAAAAAAAGCAAAAGAAAAGTGTAAAAGAGCAAAAGCTCACACATAAAAAATGCTAAAAACAAATGGCACATCAGTTGTTTCGCAGTAACCCTCTCTAAGCATTCCGATGAGAAGTCAAAGGTTAGCAAAAGTAAAGATGTCCAGGCAAACAACTTCCTCACAAGCATTCCGACTAGGGACCCTGCTAAGTTTCATCTTTACCATTTTCCTAAATCTCCTTCCTCTGCTTAATTGTTTCCTCTTTCTCTGCATAGCCAATCCAACACTTTGAAGCATAGCAACATCCTAGTGATTACCGAAGAGTGATGTTAGCATCTTGTCTATCGTGGTGTTTTGTATTCTTTGTTGGCATCTCTCGGGCCCATCCTCTAGATGTTAACAACGAGGGGCCAATGAAACACACTAAAATTTCAAGGCACTCTTGCTTCACCAGGGTCTTGGAAATGAGGCAAAAATTTCCACAAGTGTAGCCTCATGACAGTTTAGTAGGAAATGAATGCAATAAGTTTAGACTGTTCAATTCAACAAGTTTTCTACCTCCAGAGCTGATAGGCCCGATGGACTCTCTAGCCTACCCACCTGGATGTTTCACCCAGCTAACAGTTTATTTAGAGACCATGCTTAGAGTTGTCGACAATGCTCAGGTTGCGCAAAACTATTCGAAAATTTTTCTAGTGAAGTAGTTTGCTACGCTATGTAGCATAGCAGACCTCATAAGATAGTTTCTCATGCAATCAAGTGCAAACTGGTGCAGAACAGGGTGCTACGCTATGCTACTCTACATAGCGTAGCATAGCATAGTAAAGGAAAATCAGAAAGGCCTAGCTCACCAAGTGATTCCAATGAAGAAATTTTACTCGACAAGCACTCTAGCCTCCAAAACTAGTTGCCTTATTTGACTTCAAGTCCTTCAGGGAGGTATCTTACTAGAAAGTGGCAGATTGAGAAAGAAAGTAGGATATGCTGACTGTTATACTGTTTTATGCTACATAGCGTAGCATAGCATAGTGACAATACAAGAATAGAAAGAAATGTTTCAAATGTAGGTTCAACAAGTTTAGAGGCTCCCCTTTGCAAAAGGAAAAAGTTACAACCATTAGCATGGTTAAAGCTTCAAACAAGTGTTTGCAATTTTAGCATGAGTCGTGGATAAAGTTGACTACTATGCTATGCTACACTACGCTATGCTACATAGCATAGAAAAGATGCAAACTAAATGAAGTGCTTCAAAAGTTAACCCAATGTGCACCGAAGCTTCCAACAAATGCTGTTGACTTTAAAATGAAAATTTTCTTCTCAAACTAGTGGCTACGCTATGCTATGCTACATAGTGTAGCACATTGTAGCAAGTAGCTACACTACACCAACGTGCTATGCTACATAGCGTAGCACAGCGTAGCGAATAGTTACGCTACGCCAGTGTGCTTCACCTCTTGCTTACATTGTTTGCACACTTGATGCTAGCACTTACAGTTTTGACAACATGATTGTAGAGTAGTAGGTTCACAATCGACTTTACATATCCATGCAATATGGGCATGTCAACATCTCATGGGTCTGGGACACATGGCATCTAAATCACATCTCTCGCCTGCTCCTGGCCCTATAAATACCTCGATGAGCAATGCTCAAAGGGTTGGAAAATTTGATTGGTGGAAAAATTTTAGTAGTTGGAAAATTAAGAAATCCCCTTGTTGGCAAATTGACAATTTTTTGGCATATTTTAGTAGTTGGCATTATTCACTTTGGCTTTTGGAATTATCTTTTTTGCTTGTTGGCATTTTGTACTGTTGGCTTTGAAACTTACACTCAAAAACATAGTTGAGGCATTTCAAGTGTTCTGATCATTCTTGGATGCTCTATGTGTCTTTGGCGTTGCATGACTCATTATACATTTTCAAGTAGAGAAGAGAATCGAACCCACAACTTTGCAGTGGTGCATTTTCTCATCCTAGTTACTCTGTTATTTCTATAATGTCATCACTATCCAGCATCATTTTCTTTATTATTACATTTATTAATCATCAGTTAGATCTCATGTATTTTGCACTTAAAACAATGTTTACATAAGGTTAAGTTACACCAACTAAGTCCCTGTCTGATTAACCAGACCATACAGGGCACCCCATTTCCATTTTTATCCAGCACGACCCTCACACGGATCCAAGGTTAAACCTGTTCGCTCGACAACCTCTTGGTGTTTCCAGCCACTGATGTTTTTGGTCGCTATAAGCATTCATGCATGATTCGGTCAAATTCCATGGACTTTATCATTTCTAGTGCACTAGTCTTCCAGGTAGTGAACCTTTGTCTTAAGGTCAATCATTTTCTTCCCAATTACACTTGTGTCATACAATGGTATGGTTAAGTGTAATTGAGACATTTGACTTTTATCATTTTTATTTTATGGGTTCGGTATTCAAGGGAGATAAAAGTGATTGGATAAACTAATTTAATTTAAGTAATTAACTAGTATCTAACTAGTTCTAACATAAGCATTTGGTCCCACTTTCTGTACACATCTTGAACCCATGTATCCACTATTAGACGACCAAGCACTACACTACCAGGTGTACCAAGCAATAACGCAGCTAGGATTACCAAATGAATATATGTTGTGCTCAAAGTGGTCATACTTATGTGTTTAATCTATCTTGCATAATCACTTCATTAACTTAATTATAGGAAACATTTAATAAATAATTGAAAACATTAAATGCATAAAAAAATATTTAATCTATCCAAAGTGCTACAAGGTTTATCAAAAAGCTCATCTTTATTGTTGCACACATTATCATGCTCAAGTACAATAATGCTCAAATTAAGATCCATACACTTAATGACTCTTGCTACGGGCACTTGGGAGAAAACTTCTAACTTTCAAATGGAAAAACTGCAAAAGCTTCACTACAACTAAAATCTCTATTGCCATAAATGTGGTTGGTAGGTGCATATTTATAGCCAAAAATAGACACTGCATCGATAGGGCCTCATTGATGCATGATATGATGTATCAACAAGGCCTTGTTGAAGTAACCAACCGAACTATGACTCATCATACCCCCACAAGTGAATGAAAACTCATCCTCAAGTTCTTTTATAAAATTGGGAAGGTATGACATTATTGACTAACTTTTTCTCAAAAAAAAAAAAAAACAAATTGACTAACTTGATAAAAAATGGAGTGCCCAAGTGTATGAATCAACACATTACAAAAAATGATGGTGTTTAAGACACAAAATTGAACATCATGACATGATTCTTCAAAATTGGATAGAACGTTCCTTGATGGTGTGAAGTGTGTTGTAGAATATCAAATAGTCCTAGGTGTTGGTGGCTCCTAAGGTTTTAAAGGACCTTCATCAACTTCATGCATAGGCGGCAATTGAGATAGTTGTAATTGTACTACTACTGATACAACTGCTGGTAGGAGGCAAAAAGCATCCAACAATGCCTTCATTTTCTCCTATTACTTCTAGGATCGTATATTATCCATGCAAATTCATCAATGTGATTTGGAATGGGCACATCCTAGGGACATGGGATTGTTGGAAACAACTCCTTAGCATTGACAAACCAGGCAATGAATTTTTTGCATTTGATGTTAAACACCTTAACTATGTCCTTCAACCCCTGGTATCCATTCATCCATTTGGCTAGGTTCTTAGTAATTGATTGTTGGTTAGTGAACCATGCTTTGAGAACTTGGAGTTCAACATTTGTGGTATCAAGCTTCTTCTTGGTGCCTTTGTGATGCTTGAACTTCACCTCATATAAAAAATATGAGCTAGCCACTTATTTCTCTAACTCTAACCATAGTCGTCTAGTAGTTAGCATTACCAGGTTTGCATAACAGAGATTGGCCAAATTCATATATTGTATCATTTCTTCTATTTTCAACTCTTTCAAGTGAATCTTTGCCTTATTCTAAGCATCAATCCCATTAATGATGGGTTGCTAGACTTCTCTTCCTTATTGGAGTTTTTGGAGGACTTCATTTACTTTTAACTTCATCATTTGGATGTGTTTCTCATTGACTTCTTTCTACAGGTTAACCTAGTCTTTGTAGTGATTCTTCACTTTTTCATACTTGAGGGCCTCATTCTTCCAGGCAGTGATCTCAATGATAAAATTTTGGTGCAAGGCAAAAACTTCCTCCATTGGTAGGTTCTGAAACTTTGTAGGCAATCTCCTCAATTCAGTGTTCACCCTGGCAAGATATTACTACTGTTGATGAATATATTCTTGCATCTATTCCTTCTAGGTATCAACATTACATAGGTGATGATTCTCTATGATCAAAGTCTTGTTCTCCTAGTGCATTTGAGCCAAGTCCTTCTAGATTAAGTTCATTTTTGCTTCAACTATGGACTAGTTGAAGATGGCTATTACTACCTCCTCAGCCTTCTAAAATTGTTCCTGAAGCGATTTGAAAGATTCATCTCAAGTTACTATTGGGTTGAGGATCATAAGATCAACAAGTTGGGCATGTAGTTTAGCAACCTTTGCTACCAAGTGTTGATTTCATTCTTGTGCAATTTCGAGTTGTCCCTCCAAAATGATGCATTTTCCACTTGCATTTACTAGCTCCAAATGGGTTACAGTGATGTCTTCTAGAAAATTAAAGATATCCAAAATCAGTTACCTAGTCCCCACCAATCGATCTAGCAATTCTTCATGCTGGGCTATGTTTAACTTTTTGCTAACTATGCCTATGGACTTTTGCATGTCTTGAAGTGTAGATACGTCTAGTATAGATGTTGTGGGTGCATTCAATGCTTCAATGACATGGTTAGCAACCACTTTAGCTACTATTTCCTACCATTGGTGCTGCATCACCAAGATAGTTTCCTCTTCACCTTCTTCCAAATGTACCAAGAATGTGGTGGCATTCCAAAATATTTCTAGGAATAAATGGTGTTGAGATAGTAAAACTGTCACCTCTCGAGCATTGGGATCTGATCTCATAGGCAACTACATTTATTTGGCAAAGAAATTGATCCATCCCTCTCCATCTAGCTAACTATTTGAGCCACCTTATTAAGGTAACTCATTGTTGGTCAATATACAGATGGATCCATCCCACTTGTTCTTGCACATTTCTCTTATTCACTTAAGAGCTGTTCTTGAATTTTGTGCAAGTGCTCAATGGCTACAAAATCCTCTAGCATTATTTCTTTAGTGGGTGGTGGCAGTGGCTATTCCTCTTCTTGAGTTTTTGTTGGCATCTTTTCCTTCATAATTTCACACCATGAGGCCAACAGAGCATGCCTGATTATGTCATTAAAGTAACAAACAATACCTACCCTTTTGCAAAGTTTTCAAATGAGGCATGGAAAGGAAGGATTTTCCTTCCACATTTGTTTTTCTTGAAACACTTATCAATCTCTAAGTAGATTAGTTATGGAAAGATGATAGGAAAGTTTTTGCTTAGAGTAATGCCTGCTCGGGTAGAGAAAGTGGTCACCTTACTTGGCCTTACCATTGGATTGAGGTGATAGGCTGCAATTTTGAAATAGATTCAGTCCACTAGTGTGAGCATGTTGTATTCCTTACAATCAACCCCATAGCACTACTAGGTTCACTTCCTTCTAGCCTTAGGGTCACCTTTCATGGATAGTTTTTCCAACTTTGTTCCAATGTCAAGCAACCCTAGTGCCTATGCTATAGCTTTTGCTACGTACTAGACTTGAATGTCCTTGATTTTGATAGGGGAGCCCAACCTTCGATTAATCTAGAAGAGATATGTCTCTTCCATGTACCATTCCCCACTATATGTGAGGATTGACCACATGGAAGAGGTTCGTAGTTGAGTCTTGACATCTGCTGGAGCTTTCTCTAAGAATGGTTTGAAGTTGATTTCCTAAAGAACTGATTATTAGATTTCTTGGGACTTGATAATGTTAAGACAGGCTTGGGTCAAAGTGACTTTAAGCCTTGGCACAGGTCTAGGCACTTCTCCTCATTGTGATTGTTCTATGGGCACTTCTTTCTCTAGAATCTATTAGATAGATTCCACTTCAAGCTCCTTATGAAGAGGTCCCATTGCATGGGTTGCCTCTAATAGTTCTTGGACTTATTGTTGTTGGCCCCTTCCAATTCTAAGCTACTTCTCACTTAGTTGAGAGGATTCTCCTTCCTATGGGTGTTTTTTTTGGTGCCATCTATGATCATAATGAAACCATGGATTAGCAATCATTGTCTAACTTAAAGCAATTGGAATACCTTTATCTCTTAATAATAGTTACACTTGGCTAAGTTGTGATTATGGTTGATTTAATTATTCCAATTATTATTTTATTTCTATGTTATTGGTAATAATTCATCCTGGAGGTTATTGAAAGGGTTAACTATTAAAAAAGTTGATGTTTATATGTTGTTAAGGTTATTAACCCTTTGGAAAAGTTAGAAAAATTTCCAAAAATTTTCATTGTTTCTTCATTAGAAACCTTAATGTTTACCACCCTTACAATGAAGATCTTACCCTCGGTAAGTATAGGAAAATGTCAAAAATTCTTAAGTACATGGTGGTATATATATATAATGTAAGCATTGCATTGACGAGGCCTAGTCGACGATGCCTCATCGACATGATCAGTTGCATCAATAAGGCCTCATGAATGTAGCTATTGATCACCATTGACTTTGGTTAAACTTGCAAAATACAAAGAATTTTTGAATAAAATTGGGATCAAATGAAAGCTTAGAAGACCAAGAATAGTATGAAAACATGAGAAGAGGATGTTGAATCTCATAAATTTGGAAAAATGGAAAAAAATTAATTCAGGGAATGAATGAAATAAAAGGTTAAGGAGCACTGATTAGAATACATAATGGAATATGCAAAAGATAGGATTGTAGCAATGTTAAAGGTAAGGTACCTTAACTAATCAATCCAAGAGCTATGCAAGTGGGTCCTTCCAGAGTAGGCTCATGCCTTTGTTGCCCTTGCATAACCGCAACTAAGGAGTTTGTGGGCCCCACAGTCGATTAATGGTCATGAAAAGTTAAGGACCAACCAAAATGAATCTACTCAAGAATTCAAACACATCAGACCAGGACATAGAGCATAACATAGAACATGATAGTGAGGTGAGTTATGGCAATATAGATGGATGATAGAGAAGGTGGAATGGAGTTCCAAATTGAGATCATAAGAAGTCCCTTATGGAACTTGTGTTTAAAATAACTTGAGAAGACTCATCCTTAGTCCAAACCAAAACCATTTTCTTCCAATGAATTTACATCACCACCCTAAGACCAATCCACCCACACAAGACATGAAAGTGCTTCCACAAGACAACCACCATTCCATAAGGAGAAGAGAATAGAGAAGTAGCAAGTGAGAGAGGGCCTTAGTTAGAGGGGACCTTTAGGCATCGGTACATGTCTTGCTAGTCCCATAACTAGTGCTTATATCCCATTTATTTGTCCAAGGAATGTGCTTTGAATTCCTATCATTTTTTTCTTTTTTTTATTTTTTGAAATGGGAACCATACCATGCCAACACTTATTCATTTATTGTGTCTAAGGGATGTGCTTTGAATTCTCATCATTTTATTTTCTCTTTTTTTTTTTCATTTTTTTGGATGGGAACTACACCATGTAAAGACTTTATTTGACTTTCTATTAGTGGTTGAAATGGAATAATAAGAAGTCTATGAAAAACACTCAAGCACTCAAGCAACTAGAAAAGTACAAAGAGTATTGAGTCCCCTTGAAGTCACATCCTTTACAAACCTTTGAATCCTTCCTAATTATGGAACTACCAAAGCCACTAATCAATTAAAAGTTTCTTTAATGGAAGGGAGCTCAAACTCATAGAACAAGGAAAACCATAGAGTTTATTGGATGGGTATTTGACATGGACTTACTACCTATTTCATGAAAAATAAACCATGTCAAAGTCATTAGACATCAGAATTCAAAAATAGAAATCAAACATTGACAATCACAACATTAAGCACAAACCATCATTAGTAAATAACAACAATAGTATTATGTCCTATGGCAACCAAGAAAATTTTATTTGCAAAAACAAGGAAATATCACACTTAAAAAAAACAAAGTAAAACAAAATAAAATATATAATAAAGTGTAAAATAATCAAGAAAGGCTCAAAGGTACTAACAATGATGTAAAATTAGAAAAATTTGAAAATCCAAAAATTTGTAGAATAAACAACTTGTAAAAATAAGAAAAGTGAAAAAAAAAGTAGAAAAACTAAGAAGCCATATGGATTGTTAGCACGGATGACCATCTCCTACACAATTGAGTTGGAAGGAGGAGATCCAAAAGATGGAAAATGGTTGTTCATCCATCAAGGTGGTAGTTGCACTCACCTATCTTTGTTCAAGAAAAGGTTTTACTTGTTGGATGTTCACCAACTACTTTTTATTTGGGCTTTTAGGTTTGTAGATGAACATGGCCGTAGAGGAAAAGGTTTGATCATTTATATCAGGTCCCTCCCACAAGTTTCAAAATTTTCCTTTTGGGGTACATGTGTGGGGTTCCAATAGAGAACCTTATCTCCTGGTTGATGTTTTACCTTTTATATTCTAAGGTCACAACATTGCTTGCTAAATGCCTTGTGCACCTCATTCAAGGATAGAGCCACTAATTGACTTTCATCTAGCATATTCAGGTTGATCAATCTTTCTTTCTATGCTAGACTTAGGTCAAGATTTAGATCATAGGCTATTGAGAGTGTACAAAGCTCGAATTGAATTAGGAGTATTGGAAGTTTTTCATACACTAACTCATAGAGAGAATAGCCAATAGGAAGTTTCCATATAAAATAGTAAGCCCAGAGGGCATTGTTAGGTTTTGCACTCCAATATTTCCTATATTTGCTAATGGTCCACATTAGTATTTTTGTAATCTCATAGTTGGTTACCTCTACTTGACCGTTGGCTTAGGGATGGTAAGGTGTTGTTAATTTATGTTCAACCCATAAGCATTGCATCATCTTTCTAAAAGTGGTACCTATGAAATGAATTTCATTATTATAAATTAGTGAACATGGCATCTCAAACCTATTTACATTATTTTCTTATATAAATTTAGCAACAATGGATGATGTACAATCAGTAACGACTATTTTTTTTGGCCATTTTGTGTAGTCGTCAACTACTATAATAATATATGCCTTTTCATTGGACATGGGTGTGATGGGACTCATGAATTAAATGCCCCATATGTTGAAAAGTTCCAATCGTTGAATCCTTTATTGAGGACCTTCCATTTGAGTGTTCATCCTCCCATCTCATTGATAATGTTCACGAGACTTGATGAATTGGTGGGCATCCCTATAGGTTGTCGGCCAATAGTATTCTACTATCAGGATTTTTATGGCCATGTTTCTCCCTGCATAGTGACCTCCACAAGGTCCTTCATGAGCATTCTAAAGAACATGCAGTTGATCTTTGTCAAGGACACACTAATGAACAAGCCATCTGCACACATCTTGTAGAGGTGTTTTTTGATTTTCATAAAGTATTTAGTTTGATGAAGAAATTTTTTCTTTTATCTAAAGTCAAGATCATGTGGCATCTCTTGAGTAAGAAGATAACTGAGGATTCCAATGGATGTTTGTTCATTTATTTCTCCTGTAAAGAAGAGTTCATCTAGAAACTGATTAGAGAGTAGGCTCTCCTCCTCTTTATTATCCCATCTTAAGTGAGAGAGGTGGTCAGTGATCACTTTCTTAATCCCTTTTTGATCTACCATCATGAGATCGAATTCATACAAGATCATGAACCATCATATGATATAGGGGCTCACTGTTGGCTTGTCCATGAGGAAGCGGATTGCACTATGACCTGTTTGCACAAATATTTTGTAGCTAGGCACATACTGCCTAAACGTTTCCAGAGTGTACACCACTACCATTGGTTCTTACTCTATGATGGTGTAATTTAATTATGCTCCCACAATGCTTTGACTCACATAGTGGATGTAGTATGGGAATTTCTTATCATCCATCTACATGACCACTACTCCCAAGGTGTAGTTAGATGCATCCGTCATGATGTGAAAGGGTCTAGACCAATTTGGTGCTCATAGGATTGGTGTTTCTATGAGTTTCTCTTTTAACTATTGAAATGCATGTTCACATTCCTTGGTTTAGATGAAAGATGCATCTTTCTTTGTAAGCTCTACCAATAGCTTTGCAATCTTAGAGAAATTCTCTATGAATCGCTGGTAGTAGCTAGTGTGTCCAAGGAATGACCAAACATCTTTAATGATCTCTAGTTGAGATGTTCTTCCTTAGATTACCCTTATCTTTTCTGGGTCTACCTCAATCCCTTTTTGTGAAATTTGGTATCCTAGCATAATGCCTTCTTAGATCATGAGATGGGTCTTTTTCCAATTGAGCTGCAAGTTTGTTTCAACACATCTCTTTAGTACTTGCTCAACTCAGTACAAGGCTTTTTCAAATGTAGCTCCATAAGTGGAAAAGTTACCCATGAAGACTTCTACACCACTACCATTCTGTTGCTAGAAAATACTAACTAGGTATTGAAATGTTGCAGGGGCATTACACAAACCAAGTGGCATCTTATACTATGCAAAAGTTCCTTAGGGACTTGTGAATGTTGTCTTCGCTTGATCTTCTAGTGTAATTTGGAATTGGTTATAGCCACTATAACCATCCAAGAAGCTATAATAACAATGCCTAGATATGGTGTCCAACACTTGATCCACAAATGGTAATGGAAAATGCTCTTTAGACATTGCCATATTTAATATCTTGAAGTTCATGTAGACCTACCACTTGCCACATTTCTTTAGCACAATTACAAGTGGGCTAATCCACTCACACAAGACAATGGGATAGATGAACCCCACCTTGAGGAGTTGTTCAATTTCATCTTTGACAATCTTCTTCCATTTGGGATTCAATCACCTTTGTAGTTGTCTTCTAGGCTTTATGGCTGAGTTAGTGTAAATGCAATGCTGGCGTATCTTGGATCAATTCCTATTAGCTTAGTATATGACCAAGCAAAGGTTGTTGGCCATTTGTTAACCACCTTTAACAGCTTTTCTTTTCGTTCAGGAGCAAGTTTGGAATTGATTATGATCATTTTACCATTGTTTAAAAATGCATATTCAATGTCAATTGGTAAATTTTTTAGCTCTAGGGGCTCTTTTTTGAAGTTATTAGTGATTTACAACTCTCTCCAACAAGTATCATCATCTTCATTAGAGAGTTGGGAAGGAACTTGTTCAATTTTGTCCATGCCTTCAACATAAGCACATGTTAGGTTCTCAATTGGTTTTATGCATATTGTGCTACTATCTGAGTTAGCTATCAGCCACTGGGTGTCCTCCTATTTTGTGGTTGCTACATATAAAGACCTTTAAATATTGATTTCTTATGCACACTAATTGCATGCTTTGATGTATGTACTGTTGATGAACCAAATCTTCTACATGTAATTACACTCATTATCACTATATGTGATGCATGGAATACACTTCTTCTCTATCTTACCTAATTCATTTTCTCTAGAGATTTCTAAAGATAGATCCCTTATACCCATATGTGCATCAACCATGCTTAACCAAGCTCTTCTCATAATGATGGGAAAGTCACTTTTGTAGTTGTCAACCTTGATCACTAGAAAATCAGCAGGATAGGACCACCCACAAACTATGGTCATAATGTCCTTTACTAGTCCCAAAGGAATAGTAATTGACTGATTTTCCAATTCTAGATAAATGTTACTCTTCTTGAGAGGTGGTAGGTTCTAGGACTTGTACATGTCATGGGAGATGAAATTAACTTTAGAACCAAAGTCAATAAGAGCCTTGCATGGCTCATGTCTAGCAATTTGCAAGTAAATGAGTGGACTTCTTGAGTTAAATATTTTCATGGAAATATTTCCAGCCTTGATCCAATTAGAAACAACATGATTTAGCATCAAAGTGTGATGTCAAGGTGGAACTTTGTTTGAAGGACATTTGAAGGTATTTGATGTCAGGATTAGGGTGTTGGAGATGTAGGACAATTAGCTAGACTAGGTTGTGAGGGTTGGAGAGGACTGCTAGGTTGGAATAAAGGTATCTTTTTGAATAAATTATCTAAACCACTTATTTAGAAAGCTAGTTGTGAATGTAAATCCATCATAGCATTTTGTTATTGTGATTGTGAAGGAATCTCACCCTGCATGGATGGAGCAGGAGGTAACTTGGTTGAAGGTGGGGGTATGTGTGTATACAAATGTAGAGGATGGTATGGATATGGATTTTCCCCTTGAGTAGATGGTGAATGTATTTGGTAATTCTTTGGAGGATAATAGTGATGCTGAAATGAGGTATGACTTATAGAACTTCTTGAAGAAATGGGTTGCTAAACAGAGTACCCATATGAATCTGGTTGCCTATAAGGGTACTGATTCCTTGGTGGTGGCATTCCACACAATTGTGGTTGGTATCACTATTGATATTATTCATAAGGTTTTGGAGGAGTTACACTTGGATAGTAAGCTTGTTGTTGCTGGTGGAACTACCTTGGATTACCTTAAGGATAAGACAATCGTCTAGGTGCTTGCCTACATGCTAATCAAGGATTCAATGCTTACATCCCAGACTTTTGTAAGTGTGACAATATAGGGTAATAACCCTTTGGATGTTCATATTGATAAATTTCACAACCATTTTCATCATCAGAGTTAGTTTCCAAAACTTTCTCTAAGTTTGTAGCTTTGCCCTTATCTCTTTGGTAGGCATGTTTAGCTTCTTTTTGCCTCTTACGGTTACAATCACTATTTTTCTCTTTTGATTCTTCAATGATCTTCATAGCAGTTTGAAATTTTTCATTCAAAGAGTCCCATAATTTATCAACCTTTGCCAAAATATCAAAAATATATTTTTGAATGGGCAAGGTTTTCCTATTCATCACCTTATCAAGTGGTGACTCCTCCTTGTCACAATAGGAGACCTCTCGTTTTCTGGTGGAAGGATCCTTATTATACTCTTTTTTACTTTCCATTTTTTATAGTTCATCTTCTTCTTTTTCTACCTAGTCAATTAGCCTTTAGATATGATGAGCTCTCAGTTCAAATAGTCTTCCTTAGGCATACATCCCAAGGGTTCTTCTAGTTTCTACTCTAAGCCCATTTATAATGTGATGAAGTTGTTTCCTTTGAGAATAACCATGGTTAGGGCATCAATATAAGAGTGAATAGTATCTACCCATGGTGGCATCCAAGGGTTTATGTGTTCCCTATTTCCAACCTTGGATTTTGCTTCTCAGATTAGACACTTTGGAGTATGTTTGATATTTGTTGTTGAATAGCTCCAACATGGTACTTCATCGGTGAATCGATTCCAGCTCCAAGGACTAGTACCAAATTTTAGCTTTTTTGATGAATGTCATAGGAAAAATATAGACTTCATACCATTCATTTTATATGTTTTATAAGGCACAAGCATCATGGAAAGCTTGTAGATGTATCTATGGATCAAAGTTGTTTCCCCCCTAAAATCTTGGGGCATTATTGATGTCAAAGCACTTGATCCTACTATCTTTCATATGCCTAGTTGGAATTTTAACTACCTTTGCAATGTTGAGCATGCTTCAAGTCACTAATAGAGGTTCATTATCATCATAGTGTTGATGACATCGATGATGTTTTTGACCACCCCTTCAGTCTTGGTGGTCTTCATGGTCATTGTTGTCTCATTGATCACCTTCATCACAATTATTTTGATGGCGAATTCTATGAGAATCATCAAATGAAAAGGAATGTTTAGAATTAGATGAAGAGGATGGAGAGGAAGGTGCACTACCACTACCACCATGGTTTCCACCACCACTCTTTCACTTATTATGACCATCATCCTTAGATCACTTTTTTGAGAACCTAGTTTATGAATTGTGGATCACAACTTTAGGGTCACACCCTTGTCACCAATAATAGGGGGTGGAGAATCTTCATGATAAGAACCTTCAAGAGGAGGATCCTCATTGCCATCTTGGTTTAGTAGGAACAAGGGATTACTAAATTTTTTTTCCTTTGTAAACTCATGATGGCTCTCTTGGTGTCGATCTTTCCTACATTGTGTTTCACTAGGATGATAATCTCAAGTGTCATAACCACCACAACATATTATTCATGAAGATCTAAGATGCATAATTTCTTAAGAGTTTTAAGCAACATCCAGGATACAGATTGATCAAGGGGGCAAGATGATGTTGCCCTTCATATCATGCCATTTTAGCTATTCATCTTGATGTAGGATGAAGGTGAAATATGATACATACTCATCATGATGAGTATATACCACTTTGCACTCCTACGGGCCCAGTAGTTTGACATTTTTGCACTTGTGGGAAGAAAAACAAATTTTGAAAAGAAAAAATAAAATTATCAATCTTCTTTTATAATTATATTTATAACAAGAATAATATTGACCTTCAGGTTCATAAAATGATATTAAGGGTATTTACTACACCTAGATAGTGCACATTTCAATAAACAAAGTCTCTGGTAATGGTGCCAATGATGAGTGATGAGGTACCCCTACACCCAACTATACGAATCATAAGCATTCACACACGATGTAGTCGAATTCTATGGACTTTATCATTTCTGGTGCACTAGTCTTTTAGGAAGTCAACCTTTTCCTTAAAGTCAATCATTGTCTTCCCAATTACACTTGTGATGTACACTAGTATGGTTAAGTGTAATTGAGGCATCTAATCTTTATCATTTTATATTTTATGGGTTTGGTATTCAAAGGGAGATAAAAGTAATTGGATTAACCAATTCAAATTAATTAATCAACTAGTATCTAACTAGTCCTAACATAAGCATTCAGTCCCACTTTTTATACATATCTTGAACCTACGTATCCACTATTGGGTGACCAAGTGCTATGCTCTTGGGTGTACTAAGCAATAATGTTTCTAGGATTACCAAGTGATTACATGTTATGCTTGAAGTGGTCATACTTATTTGTTTAATCTATCTTGCTTAATTTCTTCATTAACCTAATTACTAGAAACATTTATTAAATAATTGAAGACATTAAATGCATAAACAAAATATTTAATCTATCCAAATTGCTACAAGGCTTATCAAAAAGCTTTTCTTTATTTCCACACATACTATCATGCTTAGGTACAACAATGCTTGAATAAAGATCTATACACTCAATGACTCCTACTATGGGCACTTGGGAGAAAAATTCTAACTTTTAAATGGAAAAACTGCAAGTGTTTTGTTGCAACTAAAATCTCTATTTCCATAAATGTAGCTAGTAGACACATATTTATAGTTGAAAATAGACATTTCATTGATGGGGAATTGTCGACAAATGATACGATGCATCAATGAGGTTGCATCGACAAGGCCTCATTGGCACAACCAACCGAACTACAACTCATCAATGAGGACATCCTTACTAGTGAAGAGTCCATCCATGCAGTGATGGTACCACCTTCATCAAAGAAATAAATAAGGTCAAAAATGCTAGTGCTTTATGATAGTGAAGTCAAGACCAATCCCTAAGATGATGATATAACTAAGGCTTCCCTCTTCCTAATCATAAGGGTAGGGTAGTACAAAGTGCATAGGGTACATGTTTACATTGTAGTTGCAACAAGCGTAATACCCTATACCATTATAGAAAATCTAGGCCTAACTGAGCACATGCAACATATTTCGACAACTGCTCTTAAATCCTTCAACAGATCTTAGGTTTCCATAAAAGGATCCATTTCTTTAGTATTTGTGGCAAGAAAATAATTCCCCACAATGGCCAATTTCTTGATAGTAAAGGAGAAATCAAGATTCAACCTTATCTTAGGAAGACCTTGGCTAACCTTGGCTAGCTCAATTATGAGCTTTTTCCTCACCAATCCATCAAAAAATTTACTTGTCTTATGGAAAGGTGAGATAATCATCCATAGCGATACTGTAGTTCCTTTGGTTATCAACAACATTAACATCAAATAAGGGTCTGAAGTGGATTTTCAAGAAGAAACTCCTGCTATTAACCACAAAATCAAGAATCCTGATAGAACATAAGAGATGAAAACCAACAACAATAGACCCATGGATGCATCATGGGAAGAGCTCCTCTTCACTATGGTTAGTGAAAGAAATGGAGAATATAGAATTGTGCAAAGTAGACCATACACATTTCCTAATCTCTCAAAGCTTAGGAAACACTTGATTGAAGTATCCCACGATCTACTTGCCCTTACATGTATAACTATGTGGCATTCTTTAGCTATAGCCTTTTTATCCTAGTTTATAGTTTACTTGTATGCATTGTTTTGTTTACTTTGTTTTAGCCTTTACTTTGCAAGTAGCCTAAGGTTTACTCTTGTTTATAATTTACTTTTTGAAGCCTTTTTATCTTAAAACATAAACCATAAAAATACAATAAAAACTTTAAAACTTGAAAATAAAGTCATAAAAATTTAAAAAACATAAAAAAATCTTTAAAAATATTTATTTTTAAATTTCATGGCTCACCATGGCCTAAAATTGGCAAATTGTATAGCCTTCCTGTTGGCACATTTGGCCACTTCATGGAACAGTTGAAATATTTTAATTGAAAAAGAATCTATGGTTGTGAAGGCACATGAGCATAGTTGCAAATTTCGGTTGTTCAAAATCTGGATATACCCTTACAAGACAAAATCAAAAATTAGCAAAACCAGCAATGCCTTCATTGTTTTAAAGTTACGGAAAAAGAGAAGGTAAGTCAATCTCCATCCACCTGCGGGAGAAGAAAGCGAAGGAAAAGGGGACAGCGTTGCAGGGTATTAATTCAAAAAAAAAACAGCAAAGCTTGAAACCTTCATACGCAAGGAACCGATGTGTATTGCAGGCTGTGGAGCATCGGCAAACAAAAAAAAAACGCAGGGAAATGAACCAAAAAAAATGCAGGGAAATGAACCAGAAAAAACGCAGGATATGTTGTTGCGATTTTGGTGGTGAGGCTGCGGCAATTCTGAAGGTTTTTACAGGTAATTTAAGCAGTCTACAGACCCATAAAACGTTGGCCCTTGGTTCTACAATCAGTGGCAATGACGGTAAAGATTCAAGGATGAATTTTCAAACAAAAACGCAGGAAGCCCTAAATCAGTTTTGGGGGCAAAATAGAAACATTTCGGGCAGTTTAAACCCTCTATTTTGGGCGCGTTATCTTTCAAAAGAAAACCCCTTTCTTCTCTAGCAAGCAACGGTGAATTCGGATTGCAGTTGCAGGGCACGGCGGAGCCGGATTTGCAGTTGCAGGGCCTTCCCGCGGTGATCGTCGGTTACGATTTTGCAGGGCCTTCTAGCACGGGGACAGTTTGAATCGGTGCAGTTTCTCGGCAAAAAAAAGAAGGAGAAAGACCATTGCTTGAAACCGGATAAAACCTCCACAGTGACGCGCGATTTTTACAACACCAATGTTTTAACCACAAACTTTGCACCAAAGCACATATAAAATAAACAATAATCTATAGCTTCACGGGAGTATCGGTGGTTTAATCAAACATA
>MNCI01003573.1:1368877-1385251 GCA_015680685.1 Gnetum montanum | reverse complement strand
ACAACCGCACGCCGCAACAGCACACACACATACTCACATTAACTACTGAGTTATTTGGAGGTATCTGGGCCTTGGTGTAGCCAGAGACCAGCGGGCACCTAAATCCTGTTCGAGGACACTCGTTGGCGGTCGCGTCCCAAACGGTCGCCAACACTTCCATGGTCTAAAATTGGCAAAACATTGTACAACCCATCATGGGCTAACACTGGCAAAACATCGCATGGCTTGCCATGGCCTAAATTTGGCAAAAACCTTTATCACAATTTATGACCTAGTTCACATCCTTAGTGGCCAAAATATACCCAATTTCATTTTTTATAACCAATCACAATTGCATAAGTGAACCAACCTAGCTTATGACATGGACAATGAAAAACCATAAAAATTTGCATGTTATAGCCAATTTTCATCATGTAGCTTTCACTCCATGAAATCTAAGGTAAAACTTAATTGTAAATGAGAAGATTGTAACCCATGAATGGACATATCACATATACCATACTTTTGGGCTTGAAAAATGCCTCATAAGGGGTCAAAGCCTTACTCCCCAAGTGAAAAACGTTACCTAGTATCTATATTTGGGCTTGGGAGGTCAAAATTACCTTTTGGAATGCCAAAAATGGTAATTTGATGGGTTTTGTAGGGGGTATGCATTTTTCTACATTGGAAACACTTCAAGGGGTGTGGGGAGGTGGGGGGAAGTAAATCTCACCTATCCCTAGTATGGAGTAGTGGGAGGTTTCCCTTAATCTTAAAAAATTTACCCCCAATGTGGAAACTACATGCTTCCAACATGAAAGCCACAAAAGCTAGATTTCATCACTCCATACACTGAAACTTTGACCAAAACCTTCAACAAGGATGGCGGAAGGCTTAGTGTGGAAAACTCATCTTCAGCATGAAACATGTGCCCTCATTACTATTTATAGCAAACAAAATGACCATGGGGGAAAGGCAGTTACCATATATAGTAACCCTCCAAATTTGTAAATCCATCCATCCTACATGAGATAGAAATTTGTAGCCAAGTTTTAGCCAAAATATAGCCATTTTGTAGCATCATTCGTGGCCTAAGACCTATAAAAACCATTACAAGTTCCATACTTTTTTTAGTCTAGCAACTTTTTACATATATATACTTTTGTAGCTCAATAATTTATTCACCATTATATGCGGACAATCTCAAGCACTTAAGAATTCTTACAAGTTTCCACATTTGAATTCTCTTGAACCCAGTGTAGAAACCATGTGACCTTGTAACCTCCTTTGGGATATGTGAATTTTCAAGCTCCAAGTTGCACTCCTGAGATTCTCAACTCCTAGCATAGGGCATGTGGGTAGCCTATATTTTTCATAGTTTTCAAACCCCACCATAGCCAATGTTACAAATCTGGAGTAGCAACACTAAAGGTTCAATGGCATTGGAAGTGATAAGACATCTAGCTCATGGAGTTGACTACATCAACTTCAACAAACCCTAAACCCCCATCCAAGTGAATCCCTTTCTTGCCCACTCAAGCATCATTTGTACACATTTCTCTAACTTATCTTTTATTATTTCTCAGTAAAGTTTTAAGTTTTTGGTTTTTTGTGCAAAATATATTTGTTTATTTTCTATTCATTATTCAGATCTATTATCAGTTTAAGCATTCTATTTTTATTATCCTATTTTGCATTTCTTAAGTCCTTGTTTGATTCATCCCAAATCCCATTTTTTTTGGATGCCCTAGGAATTCTTGCATTGAGGGCTACTATGCATTGAATCCATTGATTCTTTCTAGTGAACTAATTTTTTTAGTTGCAATAGTTTTCTTGGAACTAGAAGGAGGGCCTCCATTCAATTTCTATGTGAAAATCTATTAGCCATATTTCCAAAATTGTCTCTTAGTAGTAAATTTGCATTTTTTGTAGCCAAGACCATGGAAATCCAATGTTGTCCTTACCCCCCTATAGGAGAAACCCCATCGTGAAAGCTGTAGGTGGTTCAGGTGCTAAAATTTCATAGCACCTAATGTGAATTTTTAGAATAAAACTAGCATGGAAGCCTTAACAACCATTTAATTTTTGCTGCCACATTGCATGCCATAAAACTGATGTTGGTTTCAACACCAACCAAACCTACTTTCGCCTCCTTGCTGTAAAAGGTGGTATCTTGCCAAAACCATTTTTGGAAACTACCGAGTTTTCATTTTGGCCTTCAAACTTTTCTACCCTCTTTCCAATGTTGAAATAGGAATGTGTGGGATTCCCCATCTCACCTACTTCCTTTCCCACTCAGCCATACCTAGTGTAGAGGTAGCTAGGAGGTCAACATAGAGGGTGTTTACAATCAATGTTTCTCGCTTTTCATTTTTGGTAAAGGGGTAAACCCTCCCTTACTCCACACTTACTAATTGTAGTAAGTGCTTCATTTTTTGAATCTTACTTGTTAATAGTTGCTTCTATTTTTTGTCTGTTATAGTCTATTCAATTTTCCAAGATGAGAAAACTAGTAGCCTGCTAAAACTAGTTTTAGTCAAAAAACACTAACTTTCCACTTTGGTTTTCAGCCTTTAGCCCCATCAAAATTAGATTATAAGGTGTGAGATTTCCATCATTTCTCCCAAGGTCATAGTTCTTCCTCTAACACTTTCATTTTCTTCATAAGCATGGTGCAACCATCTTCCACTCCTTGCTACCCTATCATAGCTGGTCCCATACTAGTCATAGCCACACATCAAAATCAATCAACACTATAGCCAACAAGCTATAACACATTAGTTCCATTTGTAACATAGCCTTAATCTATACAACCATTGATGATGGTTTTTACCACCAACAAATCCATTAACTACTTGTGTGGATCCACCATGAAACCCCAAACAATGTAGGGATCACACAATCCATTTATCCCATTTATACCTTAGGTACTAGCACAAACATCATTTTCCTTGTTTGGCCCATATGCTATGACCATAGCATAACCTCTTCCTTCCATCCTATAGTCCATAGCGATTCATAAGACTCACAATGAACCCCACAACCAACAAGGCCACCACAGGGCCTTCATGGAGTGATTAATAACTTCATCAAGTCTAAGCTCTACTACCTTGATCTATGGTTCCTTAGCTAAGCATTTTCTCAAACTCAAAATATAAAGGATGTTGTGAGGGCTAGTCATGATTTTTCCTACATAGTATATAAAAATCAACATACATAGAGGAACAAAGAGAAAAATAAACAAAACAACACAATCGTAGCAACTGTGGTCAAAGAAACAAAGAGCACAAAGTAAGGGCCAAGGGCCAACCCACCTAAGGCCCCCACTTATGACCCCAATGATCATCCATTAACCTCTAGGGCCACTACATTGACAACAACCATATCTAATTTCGAAGGAAAGGACAAGTCTAAATACACTACACTGCCATTAAAACTATCCAAGTTGTTAGACCAAATTTTGAAAACTAGGCATATTCAATACAAATATATGTCTAAATATCCCCAAAAGCAACATGATAGGCTTTGTGAAATAGCCAAAGATCCCACTAAAGTAATGAAAGATGACACTCAATTGCCTAAGTACTTCAAGTTAGACCACTTTTGCTACTATCACCAGCAACTTGGTCATGATATAGAATTCTGTCTCATGCTAAGGGATGACCTATAGAGGATGATAGATAGGGGGAGCTGGTCTTAGATGCTTCCAACCTAGTTTAACTACAAAATTAGTTGATGGAGGTCTACAAGGACCCATTTAATGCTAATGATAGCCCTTACATCATTTCAACGTTCAACATTGATGATGACTGGAAATCCCCAAAATAACCATTCATGATCCAATTACCCCCTTGTGATGAGAGGGCTTCTTTAGCCTCCATCAACTCAAGATCCTTCTTCATTGTAAGAGTACCATCATGAATGCCTTTGAGGGATCATTTTTCAATGATGATGTCTCAGCCTAATATAATCCAATTGATCGTAGCCCAAACAACTATGCAATGATAGCCTATGATGGCCAATGCTACTACCTCTTCCTCACAACCAACGATTGACAACTAGAAAAATTTAGCCAAACAAAGGAAGAAGCATAAGAAAAATCTTGGTAGTAAGGATTATAAGTAGATACAGTCATGAAAGGAAGTGAGCCCATTAAATCTCACTCCCATATCAACTATACCCATGACCTCCTTTACCCAATCCTCTTCAAACAATAAGCCATAGGAGAACTCCAAAGCCCTTAATCATAACAATGAGGAAAAGCCCCATCAAAAACTACAACCTAAAGTTGATGTTCACAATTTGAGACACATGAACGAAGTAAAGCACAACCAAGGTGACAAGCCCATAGCCAATGATAAAAACTTCCTTAGTGTAATGGATCAAGTTAGAAAATCCCTTAAGAAAAAGAATATAATCATAAGGTTTTATGACTTAATCATGACTTCCACCACACATCGTAAGGTGTTAGTCAAAGTGTTGACTTCTATCCTCATTAGTAAGAACATCCATGCTAATGAGAAAGCCATCCATGTAGTGATGTCCCCTCCCTCACTAAGGGGGGAGAAGTCAACACCTCTAATATTTCATGATAGCAAAATTAAGCTTAATCCCCAAAATGGTAAAGTAACTCAAGCTTCTCTATTCATAACCATACATGTAGGGCAATTTAAAGTACATTGGGTGCATTTTAATGATGGATCTATAACTAATTTCATCCCATGCACCATCGTTGAACACTTGGAATTAATTGAGAAAATACAACCTACAACCATTGTAGCTCTTAATTCCTTCAATGGATCAAGGGTTTCCATCAAGGGATATATCTTCTTGGATTTAGTGGCATGAGAGAAATTTCCCACAAATGCCAATTTCTTGATGGTGGAGGAGATACTAAGGTTCAACCTTATCCTAGGAAGACCTTGGTTGGCTAAATTACAAGCCATATCCTCACCCATCCATCAAGAAATTCATATTCCTTATGAGGGAGATGAAATCATCATTCATGGTGATAACATGGTTCACCTGGCTATCAACAACATAAATGTAGAACAAGGGTCTAAAGTGAATTTTCAAGAAGAATCTCCCAACCATGAAATCCAATAGCCCAAAAAAGGACAACAACCCAACAATCACAACAATAAGCAATAGGATGCATTATGGGATGAACTTCCTTTTAATATCATCGGTGAAGTGGATGGTAAATATGAGCTTGTGTAGAATATATCTTACTCATTCCCTAATCTTACAAAGATTAGGAAGAATGTGCACAAGTGAAGTTCACCTTAACCTTTTCATTCCATGTCCTTATAACTAGATGTACCAATAACCATACCACTTTTCTTCAATTTGTTATACCCTTTTATGCATTTTTTTTAGTCTTTATGCATATAGCCTATGCATGTAATCTAAGTTCATTTGCATTATTATAGTATTTCTTTAATTTTACTCATATTATGAACACAAAAAATCCTTATAAATATATATTTATTTTTCATAAGTGGTACACTAAGACCTTAAACTAGCATGATGGCCTACCATGGCCTTAAACTAACAAAGATAATTAAATAACATGGCCTACCATGGGTTTAAACTAGCAAAATTACAATCCGCTAAGACTCTAAACTAGCATCATATTCCACTAAGACTTTAAACTGGCAATATGACCCACCATGACCTTAAACTAGCAACACAATATAACTTGTGCCTGTGATGACCTAAAACTAGAAAACATCTTCTCTATTACTATACATATTTTTATCCTATTTTTGCATTAATTAGCCATTTGATGTTATAGCAAAAACATCAACCTAGCCATTCACAACGTTTACAACATTTACTACAACTATAAACATGTATAGCCAAAAATAAAATCAAAATTCTAGGTTTAAATTTAAAGTGTCCATAACATACATAGCTATGGCTACACTGTGTGGTACAAATGTCAAAAAAATAATAACAATAACCATCTCCAACATAGTCTTGGCTAATAATAGTCATCAACATGAAAATAAAATAACCAACAAGTTAAGCTAATAGAGGCTATTGAGAGGCATCTGGAGAAGGAAGTGGTTGGTCATTCCCACCCCCACCACTAGGGCCACCAATGTCTCCTAATGCCTAAAATGCAAAAACATGTAGTCAGTTAGTGACCACTAACTAAAACCAAAACTCATAACAAACATTAAAACCTAAAATACATTAAACCTATGGAGATTTTGGCTCCATAACTTTTGGAGGCAGATGTGGAAGGTGTTCCTCCAAATGATGGGGGATGTGGTTTTCCATCATGTTGACCCAGTCAACATCCCCATGATCAATGCCAGAAAGGATGCTAATCCTAGCTTCTGGGCCATAGAAATTGTAGAGGTCTCGCCTATGGTAGTGGTAATTTGAATAGTAGGGGATTACTCCACTATGAAAGTACTTTCAAAAAGTTGATAAGCACTCTCCACCTAGATCCCTTGGATGGGTAGCTCTCTTTTGCATTGTTCAACTGATTCCTCCTTGAGCTACTTAAGGTAGGTCCCATGATCTGGTTTGTACTATTGCTTGTGGACCTTTTGTTCTTACCCCACTCTAGGACCCAAGAGTAGTGATCCTTCTAGTCCTTAACCTTTTGGGAGATGAGGTTCATCTACATAGGTTGTTTTACCATCTCTTGTAAGACCACTACTATGTCTTGAATGACATGCTGGTAGTATGTCCACATGATCTCCCTAGTCTGCAACACCCCTGAGTTAGTCACTTGGGCCTCCACAAAGGCCTTGTGGTCTCAAAGATATCTAATAGTTTTCTTCGACCATTAAGTTTTCTCCCTTAAGGCCACAACTTCCCCCCATAGGGATTTTTTGGACTTTTCTATCTCCCATGAAGTTTTTTCACATGACATTACTAGATCAGTAGCAGTCTTGTACAACTTCAAGGGTTCACTAGATACATCAGAGGGAAGTTTAGGCAAGGAGTTAATCACCATGTTTTTGTTGGGATTCCACTCCACAAAAGGCACTACAAAAGCATTTAATATAATCATAAACATAATGTGAAACCTCAAATATCCTTGACATAAGATTAAGCTATAGCATAGACAAGTAGCTAAGGCACATAAAATGAAGTCCTTACCTATCTTGGATGCAACCTATTGTAATTGGTCGATGATGTCCTTAGCCATCTAATGCATGAAATCCACCTTGTCTAGAGTCTCCACCCATGTTCACATGAAACTTATGGACATGTGCTTGCACCGGTGGCTCAAGAACTATTATAAGCATAACAATCATCAAATGTTTAGGATGAAAAAAAAACTAAACTATAAGATATAACAAAATGGTTAAGGCATGGGCATATCTAGCTCCTCCTCCTTTTCCTCGTCCGGGATGATAATGGAGGATGTACTTGATATTTCCTTATCCAAAAAGGTATCTAGATGATTTATATCTACATCAACAAATCCTTCAACCTTTGGTTGCTTTAGGAGTGCCTCTTTTGCATTCCTTTATTCTACCTTCATGGCATCTTGGGATACCATAGCCTGATGTTTTTCTAGAATCATAACACATAGAAAATTAGTTAACACATGAAACCATAAGGTATCCATAAAATTTAAAACATGAAAAAGCAAAACTTAAGAAATATACTTATGACTACTTGCTACAATGACCTAACCTTAAACTTAAGCTTCTTTAGGATAGGTTGGTCTAATGTTGGTAGTGCTTCCTCCATTGGCCTCTTGAGCTTCTCTCTGGATGGCTTTCCTACATAATCACTTGGCCTTCAGGACACTCACTAGGAATGTGAGTCTCCTCATCATCCATGCTATCAAGGGACTCGAACTACCTAACATCAAGATTCTTAGTCATAATTAATAGTGTATCATCCATCTCCTCTAGTGGGTTTTGGGCATGCATTGTTGGATAAATGTGCTTTATCCAAGGCTTAAAAAGTTGGATTCGGTCTTGGGGAACCCATCATTCATTCCTGTACACCACTAGAAACTTTGCAAACCTCTTTAAGTAACCTACATAAAATGAAAAATGCATGTGGATTGTTGTATAGGTATTTGCATGGAGTCTAAGGATCTCATCCTAAAGCCCAACAACCAAGACAACAACCTTATTGAACCTGTTGTCATCCATCAGGACCTTCTTAAAAGTTCACCCTTGTGCTATGTCAATCACCTTGTTTTGCAATAATAGTTTAAGAAATGAATGAGACCTAAACAAAGGACATGACTCCTTTTCATATGGGTTTATGGAGCCATCCATGGAAATTTTGGAGTTGCCCATGTTAGCATCAAGCCACTCCAAAAATTCATCATGATGGCCTAATTCCTTCACTATTATTGTTGGGACCTTTGCCCCATCAGTAGGAACACCAAACAAGTTGCAAAAGAGACCCTCATCAATGTCCATGTTAACCTTCACACCCTGGATGATGGTGCTAAAATGAATAGCCTTCTCATCGAAGGAGTTGATGACATGCAACATCTCCACAAAAGGGATGAAATGGATGGGTGTCATATATACATCAACGAAACCTACATGTTGGATGTTTTCTTGAATGTATCTATGTGCCTATCCCCTTAGCCTCTATTATGTTGGTATCACCTCATCAAACTTTAGAATGAAGGTATCGTCATGATGTGCCCTTGAAAGTAGTATGATAACATTAGTAGAGGTGGAAGGTCCTGCAAAACCACAACCAAATTTTAGCATCAAAATAAGCAGGTTTAATAACTAGTTAAAGCAGTAGAATAATTAGAACATTCATAACAATAAAATACTAGAAGCTATAGCCTTTATGTTTACCTTTCCTCTTCTTCTTTGGTGTTGTTTGAGTGGAGGTTATAGCTGCAAGGGTGTAATCCATGGAGTTATTGAAATCTACCCACCAGTTGTGCATCAACTCATCATTCTTACACTTTTTATATGGAAATTTAAACCTTGTATCATAGGCATCAAAGTTTCCTCTTAATTATTGATACACAACAATTCTAATTTAAGGACCCTTGGTGAATTCATCTAGGGTAGTTTGAGCCACTACCAAGGTTTGATCATTGACCTTGTACTTTCAAGAAGGTAATAAGACCAATGAAGTTGGAAAAGATAGTTTAGCCAGTAAAGCAAAAAGAAAACATAGAAATACTATAATAACTATGCTCATATTGGTAGATGATACATGGTCCTAGGTGAGTTCTGAAATAGTGTGTGGGCTCTATGCACCACCATTAGAGTATTATTAGAATTGTACTGCCTATACTCTAGCATCATCTAGATCTCCATAAGGTAATGTGGGTAGATAGTGTTTGTTGTTCCCCTTGATATTCTATGAGGTAGATTGTCAATTATAAACTTGACAATCAAGCAGATGCCCAAGGTAACAAGGTCTTCACTATGGCCCCAGCCACATCTGTAGACAACTGTGACCAAAACATCATACTAAAGTTTTGTAAAATATAGGCAAGGAATTCCCTTACCCCAAGCTAGAACAATACTGACAGCTTCACCAAAGGCATATTGGGGAGAGGGTTATTGGTCTTGGAATGATCAATGTAGCATAGAATGCCCACCAACTCTATGATGATGAGAATGGACTTCAAATAAACCTTGTAAGGCCTAAACAAAAACATTTTCACCAATTGAAATTTCTTAACAAATTTAGAAAAATCATCCTAAGTCAAAGGTGAAATTTTACTCTATAAAAAGCTTTAAAGTTTTTATTTAAATTAGCTTAAGAAATTCTATAAGAAAGCATTATTACAACCTTGCATAATCTTGCATTATGACCAATTGGAATTACTTAACAAATTTAGAAAAAACATCCTATTCAGAGGTGAAATTAGCCTATGTAAAAAAATTTAAGATGTCTATGTAAGTCAAATTAATAAATTCCATAAATAGCCTTTTACTTCATAGCCAAAATTAAATCTTAGTTTAAACCATGCATAAATTTAGAAAAAGCATTAAAACTTGAAAAAAAAAGCATATAGACATAATAAAAGATCTTTCTAAAAATAGTAAAGCCTTTACTTTTCTTAAAAATAAATTTAAAACATAAGTTTTACAAGAAAAACTATGCATATCAATCACATCCATCAAAAATTTAACCTTATTTGCACAGTTCAGCCAAAAAAATCATTAAAAATTTATATAAGCTTCGATTTCAATGATTTCACCATGGAAGGAATCATGAAATCATAAAATTTTCAGCCATGATGGTTACAAATAGAGATTCATAACCATTTTTACATGAAAAATAGTCAAATCTAGCAAAAAACCATAGCCATCACAATTAAACCCCTTTCATGCAAGCTTGTTGAAAAATTCATCAAAAATTCATTTGAGCTCCAAACAAAGTGATTTTACACCAGTTGAAAGCTTAAATCAAGACCTAGTTGTCTATATTTAATAAAGTTCAAAACCATGGCATGTTTATGTAGAAAAAAATTCACCAACTTTGACAAGAATCTAGAAATGGCACAAGCCTCCTTTTGACATAGGTTAATCAAAAAATTCATAAGAAATTCATTTTAAAGCTAATTCAAGTGATTCTACCTCTGTCAGAAAGCTGAAGCTAGGACCTACCTATCTATAACCAAAACATTACCAAAATAAGTTCCTTTTGCTTAGAAAAAATTAGTGAATTTACATGAAATTCTAAAAAAGGCATAGAAACCTAAGTGCATCACCATAGAAAAATAGCCATCACTTAATCATTTCAAAGCCAAATCAAATGGGACAATAGGCATTGGAAATATTAAACATAGGGCTAAAACCCCATAACATTAGATTTGAAATATATTAATATTTTTCTTAAGAAACAATACACAACATTACTTACTTTTTCCATGTAAAAAGCTAAAAAGCTAAAACCCAACTTAACATAGCCAATACAGATGAAATGATCGATACCCATTAGAAAACACACCAAAATAATGGGGTAGGATTTATTTGAAATTTAATTTTGACAAATAATTTGGCCTATATTTGAGAAAAATGGCCATTCCCCCAAATTTTGGGAGAAAAGCATGAAAATAGCAAGCTGGATTTTAAAAATTGAATCTACTAAAGACAAAACAATGAAGCAACCATAGATTCACATGGAATTGACCATAATAAGAGTGGGAATTTCATCAAAAGTTTGTTTTACCCCATCTATCAACATAGATTAAGAAAAATGTCCCCATAAGTGGCAAGAAAAATACAAGAAAATAAAAAAAAAAACATCTAGAAAACCAAGGAAAAATAGGTAGAATTGCCTACCTTGGAGCAATGATAGATGAGGCCTAGATGAAGATAGGCCTAGGAAATTAATGTAGGTCTATGGCATGATTTTATGTCCTCTAAATCCTAGGATTCTAACTCTTCCCATTCTTTTAGCACCATGGCATGCTCAATGCTGGGAGTAGTTTGAAATTAAGAAAAATAAGAGGTCTACATTGTGCACAGGAAGGAATGAGACTTCCATGCAAAGATAATTTCTCTCTACCAAAAAAATCCTTTCTAAAGCTCTCCCGAAATGTGAAATTTGCAAAGATGTGAATTATGATTGCAAATTAATGAAATTTAGCATTAAAAACTACATCTAAACATAAACGTCTACCTCTAAACCTGAGCTACAAATTCAGTGCATCATAACTCAAGTGCACTAAAGTGAAAAAGAGGAAAACTTTCTTTAACATTGAGATTAGTGGAAAACAACTTCACTTTTCAAATTTTAAAATTTTTTGGATTGCGGACCCTACCATACACCTTCGCTCTTATCCAACAATTCCATCAACACTAAGTTGTGAGTGCTTTTGATAATTAGAAAAATAACAAAGCCTTAATTCCCATGAATCCATGTTGGGGATACCATACCTAGCATGGATACATGTATTCCACTTCAAAAAATTACTAAACCATAGTTTTTGACCACTTTTAGTAACTTAATCCTACTAGTTTCAATCTTGGGATCCCGAAAAGGGTTGAAACACTATCAAAATGGGATAACTTGGGGTTCTACACTGGGAAAAGATTTCCTAGCATGGAACAAAAGGAGGTAACATCCATTCTTACCCCCAATGCTCATATAGCCTATGTTTTACCTCAAAGTGGACCCCACATGATCTAGAACCCCTCCAAGCATCCCCAACAACACTAAAACCTAACAAAACCTAGTCGAAACTAGTCAAAACTAGTTGAAACCTTGGCACTTGGTGTTTCCATGATGGGAAAGGTTTCATCCATGTTTCGAATCTCATCCCTAGCATGGATGAATAGGAAAAAGCCAAAAATGTCCTAAATTTACTGCTTAGTAACCATTTCTCAAAGCTTAGTGATTGCTAGACCTTGCTGGAACCCTTTGGAGCTTTTGAATGCCCTAAAAGTAGTCAAATATGGCTCAAAACTACCATCCCATTTTTATCCAACTAACGCCATCATGCCTAGTGTAGAAGAAAGGGGAAAACTACATGAGGCACTTAGGAGCCTCCAAACTACTAGATCTTGACACCTAATATTGACCATCCACACTGGTAACCCTAAAGACTAACATGCATGATCGATTAAGTGTCAAACTGGTCTAGATTTAACTTCCTTAGATCTTTCATGCTACCCAACATGGAAAACTAGGAGGAGTAGCTAGGAAAGTCATTAGAAATGCCAAAAATAAAAAAAAACAACCTTAAAATTTTCTTGCACCTAACACAAGAACCTTCACAAACTTTCTGAATGTTACTAGATTGTAAAAATCAATAAAAAATCAATCCCCTAAGGTTCTTCCATGTTGGAAAGAATCTCCTCCATGTTGAGCATTCCAATCTTAGCATGGATCAAAGGGGGAAGCCCAAACTATTAAATTTTGCATGCATTTTGACTTCTAAAAGCAACCTAAAACTTTTGAAAGCCAACAAACTTTAGAAGTCACCTGAAATGATTAAAAATTTTCTTCCATTGGGTTCTCCTTCATGAGGAGGACCCCATCCATGATGAGCATCATAACCTTAGTGTGGATGAATGGGGAAGGCCTAAAATCCCTCTCAATCCCTCAAAATAATCAAATTTTGATCATAGACATTGATAGCCAATGATAGCAACCTTATAGGCACTCATTCATAGTCAAAACTACTAGAAATAATAACAAAGTAGAGTCCCTTGATCCCTCCATGCTGGGAGACACTTCTTCCATGTATGATGGTATGGAAGAAAAGGGAAAACCTTGGGGGAACTTCAAAGATTCCCTTAGAAACCTCAACAAATGTTAGAAAGCTAGGTGTGTGTTCTAGGATCCTAATGATCCCCATTTCTAATATTCTATGCCCCAACATAATGCCTTCTTAGACCATCAAGTGGATTTAAAAGTAGCAAAACTCTTGTAGTATATTTAAAAGTTAGAGTATTTTCCAAGTGCCTATAGTAGGAGGTCTAAGTGTGGATAGATCTTTATTCAAGAATTGTGTACCTGAGCACACCTTGTGTATGGCAATAAAGACAAGCTCTTCGATTCATACTTGTAGCACTTGATATTATTTTTCTTACACATTTCTTTTATTTTATTTTCTTATGAATTTATTTTATTTTATGCACTTTACATTTCTATTATTAGCACAGTAATTCATTTTGATCAGTTAATGAAATTGCTAAATTACACAAGCACGACCACTTCGAGCATGCATGTAACACTTGGTAACCCAATAATGATTAGCGTTTGGTAATCCCAGCAATGTTGCATTGGTTCAGGATGTGTATGGCAAGTGGGAATGGATGCTGGTGTTAGGATTAGTTAGAAATTAGTTAATGAGTAGTTAAGTTAAATTAGTCACTTAGTTACCTCTCTCCTTCCCTACTAGTGTAGGACATAAAAACATAAAAGCTATAAAAATTATATGCTTCAAGCTTACTTAACCATATAATCGTGACATACAGGTAAGCTTAGGAAGACAATGATCAACCAACCCATCCTTGCTCCACAAGGGTGCATAAGCACTTAGTCCTTGGAATTCAACCTAATCATGCATGAAACACTCGTATTCATATGGTTGAGCGTAGGGGTACCTCAAAATGCTCAACCATACAAATACGAGCATTTTACACATGATCTGGTCAATTAGAATGGAATCCCAAGAACAAGGTTGTGTAAAGCCCCTTGTGTATTTCATGGTTAAGATAACTAAGTAGAACTCATCTCAAATCTAGACTCAAACCAGACACATTCAGTGACCTTGCATCAATACACTTGGCCAATCCATCCTCTTGAGGCAACAAGAATTATTTCACAAAGAGTGACCACCATCCTAAGGAGAGTGAGATGGAGAAGCAGGAAGTGAGAAAGGGCCTTAGTTAGAGAAAACCTTTAGGTATGGGTAACATGTCTTTCTAGTGGAATAACCAATGCTTATAGCCCATATTGCTTTATTATGTCTAAGGGGTATGCTTTAAATTCTCACATTTTTCTCCTTTTTCTTCCTTTTCTTGATGTTTATGTGTGAGAACCACACCATGTAAGGACTTATTTTTATTCACTCAGGTTTCTGATATTTGAAAAATGTCAAAATGGTGAAAAACCTAAGAAAAAGCATCCAAGCACCCAAGAGAATGGCCAACACCAATGCATAAAATCCCCTTAAAGTCACACCCTTTTCATCCTTTGAATATTTCCTTGGTTTGAAAAATACCCAGCCACCAATTCATTAACAAGTTTACTTAGAAAAATGGGACTATATAGTTCCAAGACAAAGGATACCATAGAGTTGTATGGATGAGTGGACGGCATGGAATCATTGCCTATTTTACCAAAAGAACCATACCTTAATATCAACATCATAATTCAAAGTTAAAAACCAAACATTAGCAATTAATATGATATAATTCAATCCATTATCATGATCACTTATTAGATGATGAATAAAAGTAAATCAAGCAAACAAATAAATAGTAAAATCATGAACGATGATGTTAAAAAAATAAGAAAAATTGAAAGAATGTGTAAAACAAAAAATGTGTAAAACAAAAATGTGTGAAAAAAAATTCAAAAAGAACTAAGGGCTTAGAATGGTTATCATAGGTGGCCATCTCCCCCATGACTAATTTGGAAAGAGGAGATCTAAAATAGTGAGCAGGGTTGTCCATCAAGAGAGGTAGCATGTGTACTGGCTATCCTAAGATCCTGAAAAGGTTTGGTTTATTGCATGTTGACCAAAAGTTTCTTATCTGGGATCTCAAGTTTGTATATTGTCATGGCCCCTAAAGGAAAATTTGCATAAATAATATAAGGTCCTTCCCACAGAGTTTGAAATTTAGTACGTTGTGGCACATGTGTGGGATTTCAGTAGAGAACCTTATCTCCTGGCTGATATTTAACTTTCCTAATTCTTAGGTCATGAAATTGTTTATTGAATGCCTTGTGCAATTCATTAGATGATAGGATAGTTAGTTGATTTTCATATAGCAAATTAAGGATTACTAATTTTTGTTTCTATGCTAGATCAAAGTCAAGGTTGAGATCACATGTCGTTCATAGTATACGGAGCTCAATTTGAATGGGAAGCATTGGTAATTTACCATACACTAACTCATAGGGAGAGTAGCCTATAGGGAGTTTCCATGTGGAGCGGTATGACCAAAGAGCATCATTTAGTTTATTGCTCTAGTCTTTCCTAAACTTTCTAATGGTTCTTGTCAATATCTTTGTAATCTCCTTGTTGGTGACTTCTGCTTGACCATTCGCTTGGGGGTGGCATGGTGTAGTCAATTTATGCTCAACCCCTAAGCATTGCATTAAGTTCCAAAAAGTTTCACCTGTGAAGTGTGTATCATTGTCTGAAATAAGTGCATGTCACACACCAAACCTATTTATGATTTGTTGTTGAATAAATTGTGCAACTGTAGATGATGTACAATCTTTAACAGTAGCTGCTTTGGCTCACTTTATTAGGTAATCAATGGAAAAAATAATATAAGCTTTTCTATTGGACATTGGTGTAATCAGCCCCATAAAATCAATTCCCCAAATGTTGAAGGCTTCTAACAGTTGAATCCATTTTTGCAGATCCTCCATTCTAGCACTCATTCCCCATCATGTTGACAACACTTACAAGATTGGATGAAACGATGGGCATCCCAAAATAATGTAGGCCAATAATATCCTGCAAGAAAGATCTTGATGGCTGTTCATCTCCTAGCATAATGACCCCCAGAAGGACCCTCATGAACATCTAGGAGAACTCATAGTTGATCTATATTGGGAACATACCATTGAACCAAGCCATCAGGACACACTTTGTAAAGTTTTCCATTGATCTCCATAAAGTACTTGGCTTGGTGAAGAAACTGTTGTTTCTTCTTAAGGTTTAACTCTTGTTGTGTTTGTTGGGTGAGGAGATAGGTAAGAATGCTACTGTACCAGTTTGTCTCCATG